>WHVD01000110.1:0-283440 GCA_015178975.1 Hysterangium stoloniferum
TAAAAGCCCCTGGGGAGCGCCAGCCTTTGTAGTATATCGCAATGGTAAACCGCGGGTGGTCATCGACTATCGGAAACTTAACCATCTCACTGTTCCAGACGAATTCCCTTTACCACGTCAATCGGAGATTATGCAAGCGCTGTCGGGGTCAAATGTTTTTCTTCTTTCGATGCGCTGGCCGGGTTTACTCAATTAGAAATGTTGGAGGACGATAAGCCCAAAACAGCCTTTAGATCCCATAGAGGGCTGTGGCAATTTAAAAGGATGCCATTTGGGCTCAGAAACGGCCCTCTACATTTCAGCGTCATGCAAACAGTTCTAGCACCCCTACTTGTGGATTTTTTGTTTAGTCTACATCGATGACATAGTCATATTCTCTAAGAACTGGGATGATCATTTGCTTCACCTGAATCAGGTGCTTGGCACTATCACTTCGGGCCGGTATCACTCTCTCTCCCCAAGAAATGTTTTATCGGATATAATTCGATATTGTTATTGGGTCATAAAGTATCTAGGCTGGGTTTTTCAACCCCACCAAGAAAAAGTTCGTGCTATATTGGAATTGGCCCCACCCACTAAGGTTTCTGATCTACAACGGTTCCTTGGAATGGTCCTTTACTTTTCAGCATATATACCATTTTATTCATGGATGGTGTCCCCTTTATTCTCGCTCCTAAAAAAGGGAACACCTTGGACGTGGACTGCTGAACATGTCCGAGCTTATGAGGATGTTAAAACCGCATTAGGATCAGCTCCAGTGTTGGGACATCCAGTTAGTGGGATGCCCTACCGATTGTATACGGACACTTCGGATTTTGCCTTGGGTTGTTGCCTCCAACAAGTCCAGAAGATGGCTTTAGAAGATTTAGTGGACACTAAAATCTATGCCCAAGCCAAATTGGCTTTTGACCGTGCGCAGGACGTGCCATCCTTTGTTCATCGGTACAAAACCAAACAGCCCGAGATTGAGTGGTCGGATTCGTGGGGATCCACTTTTGAGGCGACCAAAGTTACTGTTGAACGAGTCATTGCATATTGGAGTCGCACGCTGAAAAGCGCGGAGCGTAACTATTCTGCTACTGAACGGGAAGCATTAGCAGCAAAGGAGGGACTGGTCCACTTTCAACCTTTCATTGAAGGTGAACATGTCCTGCTCATTACGGACCATGCAGCTCTGCAATGGGCTAGATCTTACGAGAACACTAATCGTCGACTAGCCGCATGGGGGGCGATATACGCTGCATTTCCAGGTCTCGAGATTTTGCATCGAGCAGGGAGAGTTCACAGCAACGTGGATCCACTGTCCAGACTCCCTCGGGTACCAGCCTTCGTGAGCCCTATTAGAGATGATTTGCAGGCTATCACCTCGACTTCTCTGGACAAGAGTACTGAGGAAAAACTATGGAAAGACGAACCCGCTAAGAAAGCGGTCTTCTCTACCATACTCGATTCTATGGAGCCTTTCGGAGTAACTCAAAAGGTCCGACGGTCAGAATGGGATACTCATAACGCAATAAGGAATGACCAGGAAGACGAGTCCGACTTCGCATTGCGTCATCCTCAGCTACTAATCAGCATCGAGGAGGGATATATAAAGAAATTTCTAGAGGGTTATTCAAAGGACCCGGTTTTCAGGAATCTCTACACTTTAGATACCCCTTCACCCAATGCGGTTGTTACTCCTTCTCACTACTTCGTGGGAGCAAACCGACTCCTGTACTTTCGCGACTCGGACTGGAAAAGTCGAGTCTGTGTACCCAGAACCATGATTAACTCGATTCTAAGGTTGGTGCATGATAACCCTTTTGAGGGAGCACACGCCAGAGGCCAGCGGTTGTTCAACCTGATGAAAGACCGGTTCTTTTGGCCGAGAATGCTACAAGATTGCGTGTCGTACGTGCGTACCTGCGATATCTGCCAAAAAACCAAAGTCGATCGCACCGCTCATCAAGGAGCCCTCAGACCGGCTGACGTACCTTTTAGGCCATTCGAGGTAGTTTCTATGGACTTGATCACTGGACTACCCGATTCAGGAAAGGATTTGTATTCCGCAGTCTTCGTTGCCGTTGATAAATTGACGCGTTACGCTATTACAATACCTACCTTTTCGAACCTTACAGCTGAAGGATTCGCACGAATATTTGTCAAACAGGTAGCAAGCCCCTTCGGACTGCCCTCTCGAATAATCTGTGACCGGGATAAGAGATGGACCTGCAGGTTTTTGGCGGGAAGTCTGTAAGATCTATGGTACCACCCTTGCGGTATCTTCGGCTCATCATCCTCAAACAGATGGGCAAACGGAGAATATGAACGCGACCATAGAACAGATGCTTCGAGCCTATTGTGCCTCTGCTAAAGAAAGCTGGTCCCAGTGGATTGAGGTAGTTGTTCACGCATACAACTCGACTGTTCACAGTTCCACAAACTACGCCCCGGCCTTCTTATTAATGGAATACCTCCCAAGAGGAATGTCTCGAGTTCTAGGAGGTGACGAGCCCCTAGTTCCTAGAGAACTATCAGACAGCCCTATGGCCGACCAATGGATCCTCGAGCTAGAAAATCATCGGCAGATGGCGCGGGATTCCATCGCTCGAGCCCAAGAGATTCAAGCACGAGCGTATAACAAGAAGCAAAGACCTGTAGAAGATATCTCTGAGGGAGACTTTGTATTGGTGAACCCCCACTCCCTCGAACTGGTGGAAGTCAAGGGAACGGGGAAGAAACTAATACAAAGACGGATTGGACCATTCGAGGTCCTTGAGAAATTGAACTCTCAAGTATTTAGGCTTAAGATTCCCCCGGAGTATCCTATGCATCCAGTCATTAATCGGGATCATCTGCGGAAATATCAACCCTCTCCTTCCAAGCTAGGTCCGAGACCCCAACTTGAGAACCTAAGAGAGTTGAAATCAGATCACGAAGAATATGAAGTCGAAGCTATTGTTGGACATAGGAAACAGCGAAATCGTCTGCTATTTAGGGTGCGCTGGAAAGGTTATGGACCCGAGGAGGATTCGTGGTTAAGCAGCACTGACCTTAGAAATGCTCCGGCACTTTTGAGGGCGTACAAGGCGCTGTTCAACATTTAACGGGATATATGCGCTCAAGGAATCATCTATTCCCTCTCTTTTGTAACTTCCTTTCAGAAATATCTCAGTTATTCGGTGAGCCATCTCGTTGGCTTTTATTCTTTTTCATTTTTCTATCCCTTCAGTCGATTGGGACAACCATTAATTGGCAGCGGACACATTTCCCCAAAACCCGGCCACAATTAATGAATTTTATTTAACGACCAACCGAGCGGAGTTTCAATTCAATATATATATAAAAAAAAGTACACGTAAATTCGCATAAATTTTCTTTATCTTTCACACCACGTCCTTCCCTCTATCTTCAACTTCACCACTTTTATCGTGCTATAATGCTCCCTTTCCAACAAAACAAGCAAGTCCTCCCTAAGTTCAAAAAGGTCCCGCGAGCCCCGACAGCCAGTACATCCACGACCGGTGGGGGATTCATCACCCGCATGCCTCGTACAGACAATGTCGAGAGCAATTGGGGTACCCAAGAATCAACCCCCCTGTCGACTTTCTCCTTTGGTGATGAGCCGGGGAAAAATACCGGTACGGATTGGAGCAAGCTGTTAGGCCCCTCCGTCAGACCGTCATCTGAGGAAGTCGCTGCTAGCATGCGGAAGCAGGAAATGTTCATGGAAGAACACAACGCAAGGAGACTCACCCGCAAAAGAGAAAGGCGTGCTGAGTATAGAAGTCAACAGGAGGTGAGGGGAGCAAGAGAAGGAGTCCCCTCCAAGTGGCAGCGGCGTGAGTACAGAGCGCAATGCGGAAACAGAGCTTCCATGCCGATCCTTCCCCCTGTGGGAGAGAAATGGGCCGACTTCGCGGAGACCGATGATAGCGAGGGTGGGACGCCTTGTATTAGGACGACGGGAACCAAGAGCTGGAAGGAGAAGGAGGGTACCATCTTTTACGACTGGGAGCTACTTCGACGCATTAAGTTGCAACGCATAGTTCTCACCCGAGGGGACGGTCAAGTGCTGCCCCAACAAGAAAAGGGATACCATAGGGGACCAATTGAGTTTTCCTCGGACGAGGATGAGGAGGAGGACGAGAACAGGAATGGCGTGTATAGTATCCGATCTCTGGGAGAGGATTGCCATGAAGGGTTCCTTCTCCCGTCTGAAGTTCGTTTCGTAACCAGCGACCCCAACCAAAGACAAACGCGGAGACCGTCATCCAGAGTATGGAGGGGTCACCGCCCTAGTCAACAGTCACTGGAACGCGAACCTTCCACGATTCCGGTCCCACATCTCTCGCCAACGTCGAGGCCCCTTCCCATCATTCACCCTACACACACTCCCTCAGCCCCGATTCTAACGCCTCATTTACCTCCCTCTTCAAAAGCTGTACCAGTCCCAACCTCACTTGGGATGTCGAGGCCCCCCCCCATCCTTCACCTGACACACACTCCCTCTGCCCAACGCAAACCTTCCCCGATTCTGGCACCTCGTCTCTCTCCCTCCCCGAAAGCTATACCGGTACCGACCCAACTTCCGCCGTCACCGGGTATCCCTCCCGACTCTCCATATTCATATTGCGTGTCCTTGGGTAGCCCTATCCAGGACCTTCCACCAGAGCGAATGGATGTCGATTTGGACCCCCCTACACCGGACGTCATTGATCCCCTGGCAAGCAGAAAGGTGAAGGAGATGCAGAAAGCCACCACTCCTCTCCGAGAACAATCCCCTATTCCCGTCCTTGACAGTCCGGTTCCCCTCACTGAGCCCGTATCCACAACTTTCTGGATGCGAGTAGCTGTCAACTACCCTTCCGAACAGTTTCCTGTCAGAAGGGTGCTATCAGAGCTCGTGCCAGTACTTCAGCAACCGGTCCTTCAAGGGAGCCTCAAGGGTTGTCGCGGTCTGGCTCTGTTGTCGGAGATAATGGAGGATTTCTATCTCTCCTTCGAGGATCTCGCAGAGGGGAAGAACTTTGCACGAGCAGCACAGGAGATTAAACTCTCTATGTTCCGGCACATCATAGTGGAGCTTCACCGTCTGCCCCCAGACTCAGCGAATGTCCTCTCTATTGCTGGCTTAGTAGATTTACTCGAGGCCCTCGTCCTGACGCCTCCCACAGAGACCACCATGCAACCACACGTTCCTGCCCTACTGCCCGCGTCTTCGTTTCCCCTCCCCAATGCTCCTCTTCTCGCGCGGATTTCCGCTCTGCCAGTTAGTGTCCGCGCAGTCATTCGTTGCAGAGAGAAAGCCTACAGACGATGGGCCGACTCCTTGTACAGGAATTCTAGTGATTTGACTCGGGCGAGAATAGCTGAATCCTTCAGAGTAAAAAGGGAACGATGGGGAAACCTCATTTTGGACCTTGGGGGATCCTCACAGGAAGCTTGGGGCGGCGTCCCAGATGCTCTTCGACACCTAGTATAGCACATCTCTTCGAACTGGGGGACACTGTGAAGGGTATGCATATATCATGATTGGACTGTGGAATAATACATATATTATAGTATTTTATTATTTAGTTCTTACTCTTTTTCCCTAACTCTCTAGATCTTCGAGCATACCCGTATTTCTTAGTTCGAAGTCTTGTGTATATCTATGGGCGCTCTCAGCGCTAAATCTCAGACAACTTTTACCCAGCAGACACCACTTTGTAACGACTCAGACGTCGAATAGCGAGAGGTGTCAAGGGTAGTATCTCAGCTACCATAAGGGTAGCATTCTCTAGTCTACTAATAGCCTTTTGGACTCGAACCGCTAAGGTCGAGTTCCGCTTTCAAGACTTTGCGCTCGTCGACACCGTAGTCGACTCACGCTACTATTACTCTATCCTAGACACTCAGTCTTTAGCTGAGTATCTTTCTTATTTCTAGCTACTAGTTGTACCATAAAAGGTCAACTCATTATCTTACTGTTCTAAGCCGTCACGAGCAACTATACAGTTGCTCTTGAGGCGTGCAGTGCGTTCTTATACTAGTACTAACAGTCTAGTAGTCTATAGTATTGTACTGACGGTCAATACTCTCTAATAGTAGTTGAATAAACACTATTCTTCGTATATAGAGCGGTCAGAATCCACCACTCTTCACAGCAACGCTCAGCGTGCGAGAAGTTCCAGACAGCATTTTGCGAAGTTGCGAATGTTGACACTTCGCAGCTGTGTAGTTAGAATTTCGTATTGAATATAAAAAGAGATTTTCTTCATAGGGAAAGAATGGTCTGGCTCGGATCACCACTGTGAAGAGTGGCGGAAGTTCTGACCGTTCTATATACAAAGAAATGAGTAGAAAGGAAGGATATTGACCTATTCGGTGCAATATAAGAGAAAGTGAGAGAAAGAGCACGAGATGACGAAGGAGTCAACGAGTGCGATGGTTCGAGTGGAGGCCTCGACTATTACAGTTCGAGGCCAGAAGTGTTTAGCAGTTCAGATATTGCTACTTATGTAGTAGCTGACACGTTACCCTGATCACCGCTCGTAGTAGACCTAGTTTGTGTCTTACGAGTGGTGGTTCTTGGGTTAAAGTGTGTCTGAGTTCTAATTGGTGCTGAGTGCACCCACAAGTATACACAATGCTTCAAACTAATGAAATATGCAATATTCGAAGAATATGAAAGATAGAAAAACATGAATAGAATATGTAAAATATAAATAAAATAAAAGGAGTGCTTTACCACAATGAAACTGTGGTAAAAGCATACTCCTCACAGGTATACACAATGCTTCGAACTAAGAAATGAAGGTATGCTCGAAAAGTAAAAGGAATTAGAGAAAGAAAATAATACTAGATAATAATGTACTATAATATGTCTAATATTTAACAGCCTGATCATGATATGTACATACAGTAGGCAACAAAACCCTTACAATGTTTTGTACTTTTTGAAAGACATGGCTATTTCTCCAGAAATAAATTCTGTAAAATGCCAAAAGTATTATGTAATATACTTCAACATCATACCTTCCAGAAATGCACATCCACAAGGCACCACATCCTTATTTGGTAAGTCCACATCACACACAAACCAATAGCTCATTGTAAGGGTTTTGTTGCACACATTTTTAAAGTTCAAAATGGGTCCTAGTCACATGACTTTGTTTATAAAGTTCAACAAAGTCATGTGACCACTCTTCCTCAATGTATATAAGATGAAAGCAACCAGTTGGAATCCCACAATCACCCTACTCACAATGAAAAAGCTCTCCTCCAGCCAAATCCAACATGCTCTTACTCTACTTGACTCTGGCATTTCTGGAGCTCAAATATGTTACCAAACTCATCTCAGCAGTGCCACCATCAGTCATATTCACTCTGAGCATTGCCCTGACCTCCCTAAATGCTCTGGTGGCCATCCTACAAAGCTTACCACAGCCAATATTGCCTATGCTAGAAGAATAATTTGCATGGGGAAGGTTGATAATGGCACACAGGCAACCAAGAAACTTATAGACATCATCAACACTCCTATTACTTCACAAACAGTGCATCACCACCTCAAAACCATAGGCATGAGGGCTGTGGTAAAGAGAAAAAGGCCACTTCTCAAACCTCATCATCAGAAATCTTGATTGGGGTTTGCAGAAAGGCACTTGGAATGGACCCTGGAGGACTGGAAGAGGGTCATATGGTCTGATGAGACTAAGATTAATAGGCTGGGATCAGATGGAAGGAAATATGTGTGGAAAAATGTGGGTGAGAGGTTAAATGATAGGTTAGTAGAGGGAACAGTCAAGTTTGGAGGAGGAAACCTGATGATGTGGGGATGCATGGGCTGGGATGGGGTTGGGTTTGCAACCAAAATTGATGGGAGGATGGATGCTGAGCTTTATGTGGAGATCCTGGATGATGAACTCCAGCAAACCCTCAAATATTACAACAAAACAGTGGCTGACATTGTGTTTCAACAAGACAATGACCCCAAACACACCAGCAAAAAGGCCCAGAAATGGTTCACTGACCATGATGTTACAGTCCTCAAGTGGCCTGCACAATCTCCTGACATGAATCCTATTGAACATCTGTGGAATCATGTCAAAAAGAAGCTGGGGGAGTATGAACAGCCTGCAAATAGTGTTCATGAACTGTGGGAGAGGGTACAGAAGGTGTGGGAAGAGATTCCAAAGGAGGAGTGTCAGAAGCTTATTGGAGTATGCCTAGAAGACTTGCAGCAGTGATTAGAGCAAAGGGGGGCCATACTAAATACTAATTTCTTGTAATAATAGTCTCAAAATAGTGTGCAACAAAACCCTTACAATGAGCTATTGGTTTGTGTGTGATGTGGACTTACCAAAAAAGGACATGGTGCCTTGTGGCTGTGCATTTTTGGAAGGTATGATGTTGAAGTATATTACATAATATTTTCAGCAATTTACAGAATTTACTTCTGGAGGAATAGCCATGTCTTTCAAAAAGTGCAAAACATTGTAAGGGTTTTGTTGCCTACTGTATATGCATACCCTTCACAGACTTAGACAGTCAATACATGGTCGTGTCATACCTAAACAGTTGATATTCTTTGTATATAGAATGGTTAGAACTTCCACCACTCTTCACAACCAGCTGAAGATTGAGAGAAGATTGAATAAATTTCTTCAAGAGATGATCTTGAAGATATTCTCATAACACTTGTAGTTCTGTCTCAGATAATGAATAAATTGGTCCATATGGCATTCTTTGCACACAGAGTGGTAATTTACACAACTCTTTACACTCACCTTTCCTGGCCTATACTTTGTATTTGAGCCACTCAGTCCAGTACCAAGTCCTTTCCATTGTATTCAGCCTTGTATCCAAAATCTGACCCATTTAGATCTGTACCCATATTGTAGATCTTAACAACCATACACAATGTTGAGGGTTAACTTCTTGATCTTGGGATATCCCCTAGCATTTGTGGAAAATTAAAGTTTTCCTGAGAGTCTTCAAAGTTTTTAAAATACACAGAAAATTTCATATATTCTGAAGAATTCTCTGGGTAGTTTCCAAATATATAGTTCAATTTGGACAGTTAAATTGAAAAATCTCCAGATATACAGTTCAACTTGGAAAATGTCGATAGAATTCTTCAGAATACATAAACTTTGCATGTATTTTCCAAAATTTGAAGATTGTTGGGGGGAAGACTGTATGTTTTTGATCAATTTTAGAGGGCATTCTGAGATTGAGAATTTGAACCTCAGTGCTGCGATTGTAGACCTTTTTGACTTCTTTATTCGTCAACTGCATTTGTGCATCACTTGCCAATTTCTGGCTCGATGGCTTGTTGTGGGATAATACTTGTTTGGTTCTCTCCTCCCAATTCGAGTGTGGTTGGTGTAACATTTGAAAGTGCTGGAGAGGCAATTGGGTCATCCCATAGTAATTGGGACCCTCAAGTTTGGGCGGGCGGTTATCCAGGGCACCGTAATAAATTTAAACCTGAGCTGTGAGGTTCTTTCAAGATATATTTCCTTCAGTTGTTGGCCAATCAAATTTAAAAGAGTGAAATACGATTGGAGTACGATAGGGAGATTAGAATAATTATAGTACCGTCCCCACAAGTAAGTTGAGTTAATGACTGTGTCGGTCTCAAATCATATACCTATGACAATATAAATTGAATAAGTGTTCTCCTGGATTGAGCAACAGCTACCAGACCTAAACGCAGGGTGTTGATCTCCCAGCCCAATGATCTCTTGCTTGGACATCCCTTGTAACCCCCATTTCTTTAGTCGCATAGGATCATCGGCATTTAATGGGTCGCAATCGCCGCCGTCGAGGTTAGGAACGCCATATATCTTATCTCTCCGGGCATTTTCTTGCATGTTATAGAAGCCCATGATAGCGCTTAGGACAATGGCGAGACACTGCATCCCATTAGCTCACGCCACTCAACTGTCTAGGAGAAGACTGAAAATAAGGTACGTACGGAAAATGCTAGACCGATGGTGTGACCACGAATGTATTTTGGGGCATCCCCAATGGGATATATGTTTGATGATATCACCCCCCCGCAGTTACCGAAGCTGAAAAATACCCCTGTCATTTGCATAGTTGATCAAATTGTCTTGGTTAAAAGAAAAGACAAGAAACAGTACCCATGACTGCCGCGCGAGTGTACATAGGACCAAAACTGCTATGGATGAAGGTGGTGCTAAGGTCAAGTATTGAATATCACATACTTATTTCCCTATGTTAAACGTTTTGGTCGGTAGCTCAGGATGGGCCAAGGAAGAATAATTCTTACAACGAATGTTATCCCCGTCGGACTGGAAGTATTTACTCCAGCAACTGCCATGAACACCGCCACGTATTTTACAGTCGGCGAAACGTCGCATAAAAGGATGGTATATCCGACAACAGGGAAGAGCATCCTACGGAATTGTCAACAAAGCAACCGTCGTGGAGTGACGGAACAAGTTGTACATGATAACAATAATGGGCGACCTCATGAGGAGTCTGTCGCTGATTCTGGCCACTGTGAGCATGACAACTGTCCCCATTACGTATGGCGCAGCAGAAAGGGCATTTGCTGTAGCATTGGTGAAACCAAGTGCAGCAACTATGTGGTGGATAGCTCAGCAGGAAAACCAAAACAGCAAACTAGATACTCACTGATTGACGGCGCAAACAAGGAAAATGCATAACTAGATTGAACAATAGCTGACGCCACATAAATGACCATCTAGTGAATATTCCGTTGCAACTTACAGAGGTATAGCAAAGCATAAACATACGTCTTCCAGTCCGTCAGAGCCCTCCACACCTGCTTCTTCGTAAACGGTAAAGAAGCATTTGTAACTCCCTGGGAAACATTAAGTCTATGCAGCCACTTTGTCTTCTCTGTGGGTGTGAGAAGATTACTATATTGTGGAAAATCTTGGACTAGCCATGGAGCCGGAATAGCGCAGACGAGAGTGAGAAGGCCCTCCAGAATGAAGCTGTTAAAGGGGTTGGATCATGATTGGGCTATGTACGACAGGGCCTTACATCCATGCCCAGCCACCCTTGTCACCTATGCCTGTCATGTGCCTAATTCCGAACGCCAGCAAACCCCCGAATGCACCTAGTATGGTTGGTTAAATCAGAGAAAGAGACCAAGGACCATCTTATTACCTGCTAGTGTCGCTCCCGCAGAGAACAGGGAAACACGGCCGTTGAGTTCCTTACGAGTATACCAAGTAGTGAATAGAAAATTGAAGCCAGGGAAAAGTCCCGACTGCTCGGAAATCGGATTAACGATTGCTCCACTATGAAAAGTGAAAAAGTAAAATTACTTCAAACATTCCTAGGAGAAACCTTGTGGCATATAGTGCTTTGGCATTTTTTACCAGACCCATAGATCTATAGTGATTGGTTATTTACTTTATTCATAGATGCAAAGATGGACTTGCATCTCTAAAATAGCACAGCATATCATTATAAAACCTATCCACCGTGGCGGCTTGAATTTCTTTAGAACAAGATTACTCGGTAGTTCGAAACTGTACGTTCCGACATGTTTCAAAGAAGCTTTGAAACGTCTACGTTGACGGGACTTACACGATGTAGGAGACGAAAAATATCGTCAATGCAATGTCGTACTGTATGATGGTGGCATTAACAATTTCTGCTGAGAAAGCACATGTTATACCTGATTGCCATGCAATCTAAGGTCCTTCTCTAATCCGGCGAGTCTGGCCTGGCCAATATTTACTCGGTCAAGGAAGCCTATTCAATTACGTCAAAATGAAGAGCGAAGCATTAAGCTGTTTCCACTCACTGAGCAAGTAAATTCTAGGTACAAGATGATAACTACTATGTGGAGCATAGTTTTTATTGAACACTCACAACGACGCATAGGGCACCATCCAAATATCTATGTGACGCAACAGCCTCTTTTCCTCGTCTGGACTCATCTTCAGCTCCAAATCGCCAGTACTTTGTGCTTCCTGACTATGCAAACTGTCCTCGTCGCACCTTTGTTGCACAGCATGCTGATCGGACTTCTCTGTGGTCTCCATACGTATAAGTACACAAGGTGGGTGTACTTGCAAGTAGTGGTATAAATAAAGAAAACGAATGTATTCCTTTGGTTCTTGGGATCGTCCCTTAATTTGTTATTTCTTAGTCACAGATACACTCTTCTAGATGAAAGTGTTCACAAGCTTATGCCCCGAACCATTCTACTTAACCCTAGCTTATTCGGCAAAGACGTTGTATTGCTGCGTCTATCTATACATCGGCGTTTGTAGAAAATACCATTTATAAATGTATCAACACCGCTATATACATATGGCACGTGCCGTGTAAAGGCGTATCACCTACTTACAGAGAGGTACGTTTAACTTGACATAGATTGCCAAAACAATTAAACACATTCAGTCAGATTCTTCCATTCTGTATACATAGTTGCAAATACTCTCTATTGCGCTGTCGCTATTAATTACTCATGAATTATGATAACCAGCCTAATAGTACATCAGAGATTTGGGAATGTCTACACCGATTATGTAGACTCCCTAGCCTCCCTAGACTCCCTAGATCTATAGTAAGCTTTTATACCGACTAATAAATAGGGATCTTGCGAAAGTAGTGTGTCTAGCCGTGTCTAGCCGAGCTAGCTAGCTCTCCTAGATGGCTCTAGACAATATAGACGGTATACTTATGTTAGAAGGATAGAATAGATGGGATCAATGACCCTAGTGGACGAATAGACCGCCACTCAGACACGGACACATACTGGTTACCAGCCCAACCAAACTCAGACGACCGCATGCTGGACAGAGTCGCAGACATGGATAGGGACTATTATGGATACATGTGGGTACTTAGGGTTCTGAACCACAAATTCCAACAATTCCTATGGGAATCTACTGGTGAGTAAGAATCTATATACTACTTAGTAGTGAGCCCATCCCTTCCGAGAACCCAAGAACCACAGTAAGTACTCAACCAGTCTGGTTTCATTGGTGTGGTCTTATTCAGACTGAGATACAGACGTTGCGTCTCAATCTATATGCTTCAAATTCGCGTCAATTTCTCTCGGCGATTACTTGCACCAACAATGACGGGTCTTACACTAAAGTGTATAATTCCTAACCAGTTATACTGTTTGGTTTAGACTTGCTGAATGTTATTATTTCAGGACACAGCACGTTAAAGAGTTCTATTGTTGGTCATAAACTTCTTTACTCATTTGTGCTCGCCAGTATTTTGCGGATTTCCGCTGCTCCGCAATATATTTGACCTTCCAGCAGTAATACTGGTTCCTTGTAAATAGAGAGTCGCACTACACCACTCTCAACTTCCCAGAGTTGTCGTCGAAGTTCAGAACCAATGCAGTTCTCCATCATTGCCTTGCTAGCCTGCATTGCTAGTCTTGTGCACTCTGCACCATCTACTGAGGCAGTTGCTACGAACAGTAAGCCTCGTCCCGCCATAGGCTCGGCAGTATTGTGACCTAACAAACCTTTTTTTTTTTCAGTCTCGGAAAGGTTTGATCACATTGTTTTCGTCTATGGTGGTCATGGCTGACAATATGATTGCTCATTGTACGACAGAGCTGCAGGTGAGCGCCTTGTGAATGTTGTTATCTGAATTATGCTAATTATGCGCGGAAAGTTACGAGGGCCACACAGAATACTACTGCTAACCGTCTCTCCCAGGCAATAGATAATTTCAATCCGGTGACGGAGACGATTCCATCTGGAATACAGTTTTTCTGTAGTGCAACGGCATACGCCACGTTCACTCAAAGACTTCTAATCAAGGTGAACGGAAATGTGGTCGCCACCTACCAGGGACAAGGCGAAAATGTGACAATGAAGTTGTCGTCTGGAGGAGGTGATCTGTTCCAAGTACCGGCATAGTCCATGGATTACACCGTTTCGCTCGTGTTCCAGTTTGATGGAACCGGCGCCGGGTTTCGAAATGCTTCGTCAACCGTGCTCCAATTGAGACTCTTAACGAAATTGGGTATACGATAACAATCACCTCTGAAGACTCCGGAGATGACGATAACAACGACACGGTTGCCAGGGTTGCGACCATCGACCCTTAGTAACAAGGTGATAATAAATAGGATTTCCTGTCGAATTGTTTTGGTTTTAGGCTTAGCTTACGATCGATATCGTGTATATTTACCCGAGCTCACATCCTTCCCTTCAAAGTAGTTACGGTCATCGTGTAGACGTTTCCCGGTCATCCTTAGGTACTAAATGTTCCATGCATTTATTTTTACTACAGCCGATGTTCATTGCAAGTTCCAGCTTAACAGCTGCCCTTCCGCCTCTGGCCATGGGCTGTTCGTTTTATTTCCAGAACGCTTTTTGGCCTCTTTTGGTCATGATGTTAAACCGGCCAACTAGGTGAGAGCTTGATTGGATTCCAGTGCTGATTGCATATGTGTAGTATTCCTCATGCTCCTGTCTGACTGATGGCGAAATTCCGCGGTTGTAGCATTGTTTTGAGGTCTCTCATGCTCAACTTTCGGATACCTTGACCCACGTGAGCAAAACATCGTCGATACATAACGACTATGTAATTTGTCTGAAGGTTCACATAAAATAAATCAAATCAAGTTGCGAGTCATTTATTGTGAAACGGGACGAGGTGCGGGGTATTCACAGGGTACTTCTAGAGTGGGCATAAGAATCAAGACAACTCTTGTTACTGGTAAATTACTTGAGAGTAACTGTCGTAAAAGCAGGTGATAGTTCAAAAGGCCGGTCCAAGTCAGTTATTCAAAGTTTGCCAGTGCAGACAAAAGAATTAGTATTCACCCCTCTATTAGAGAAACAGCCTGTTAACGGAAGTCTACGGAACACAGTAGTAAGTACTCAACCACTAAAATACAGATGTTACACCTCAATCTATTTCGTATATATTTACCCGAGCTCACGTCCCTCCCGTCAAAGTAGTTATGGTTACCGTGTAGACGTTTCCCGCTCATCCTTAGGCACTAAATGTTCACCATGCATTTCTTTCTACTACAGCCGATGATTCATTGCAAGTTCGAGCTTGATTGGATTCCAGTGCTGATTGCGTATGGGTGGTATTTCTCATGCTCCTGTCCACTGGCTGATGGCGAAATTCCCGCGGTTGTAGCATTACTTTGAGGTCTCTCATGCCTAACTTTCGGATAGGTTGACCGACGCGAGAAAAACATCGTCTATACATAACGACTATGTAATTTTGTCTGAAGCTTCACATAAGATAAACCGAATAAAGTTCCAGGAATTTATTATGACACGGAATGAGGTGCGCGGTATTAACAGGGTGCGTTTAGAGCGGGCATAAGAATCAAGACAACTCTTGTTACTGGTAAAGCACTTGAGAATAACTGTCATAAAATCAGGTGATAGTTCAAAAGGCCGGTTCAAGTCAGTTATTCAAAGTTTGTCAGTGTGCAGACAAAAGAATTAGTATCCACCCCTCTATAGAGAAACAGCCTGTTAACGCAAGTCTACAGAATACAGTAGTAAGTACTCAACCACTGAGATACAGATGTTACATCTCAATCTATATGCTTCAAATTCGCGCCAACTTCCCTCAGCAGTTACTTGAACTAACAATGACGGGTCTTATACTAAAGTATATAATTGTCAACCAGTTTATACTGTTATACTTAGACTTACTGAATGTTATTAATTTCAGAACACAGCACGTTAAGGCGTTCTATTGTTGGTCATAAACTTCTTTGCTCATATGTGCTCCCTAGTATTTTGCGGATTTCCACTGTTCCGCAATATATTTGACTTTTCGGCAGTAATATCGGTTCCTTATAAATAGAGAGTCGCACTGCGCCACTCTCAACTCCCCAGAGTCATCGTCGAAGTTCAGAACCAATATATTTCTCCATCGTTGCCTTGCTAGTCTTGAACACTCTGCGCCATCTGCTGAGGCAGTTGCTATGAGCAGTAAGCCCCATCCCGCCATAGGCTCAACAGTATTGTGACCCAACAGACCGTTTTTTCCAGTCTCGGAAAGGTATTATCACATTGTTTTCGTCTGTGGTGGTAATGGCTGATAATATGATAGCGCATTGTACGACAGAGCTGTATGTGAACGCCCTGTGAATGTTGTTATCTGAATTATGCTAATTATACGCGGAAAGTTACGAGGGCCACACAGAATACTACTGCCGTCTCTCGGAGGCAATAGATAATTTCAATCCGGTGATAGCGACGATTTCAGCTGGAAGACGGTTTTCATGTGGTGCAACGGCATACGCCTTGTTCACTCAAAGACTTCTGATCAAGGTGGACGGGAAGCTGGCGGCCACCTTCCAGGGACGAGGCCAAAATGTGAAAATGAAGTTGGTGTTTGCAGGCGATGTGTTTAATGTACCGATACAGTCCAAGGAGTACATCGTTTTGCTCGTGTTCCAGTTTGACGATGGAACGGGCGCCGGGTTTCGAAATGCCTTTATCAACCATGCTCCAATTTGTTGGAATAAAATCTGGAAGCTCACAATAATCAGAAGCAAAGATGAATGTGATTTCCGTTTGACCACTGTGTTTCATAGGCAAATGGATAGTGACTGGGAAAACCTCTCTCTACAAAAGATTTTAGGATCCGTAGTACAGCCTCATCTTATATAAACTCCAATAATCTCTATTGGATCCTTATAAGATTTAAGCTTGGTTGAGGATCCAAAAGGTAGGTGGATGGTGATCAGGTGTACATAGGATCTTTTAAGTATCAACCACATCATTAAATATAAACTCCTTCAATTTTGTAATTCCATCAAATTCAGGAATGTGAATGAGATTTTAAATTGATTGATTATGCACATGTCCTATGTGATGTTAAATCCTGCAACCACATCCGGGAGTTTGTGGATTTTTAATTGGATCATCCTCTGACAAGTCAAAGGAAAGATAAAGGGATACAGAATCCCACTGGACTATACAAAATTGAAGGAGTTTATATTTAATGATATGGTTAATGCTTAAAAGATCCTATGTACACCTGATCACCCTCCACCTACCTTTTGGATCCTTAACCAATTTTAAATCTTATAAGGATCCAATAGAGATTGTTGGAGTTTATATAAGATAAGGCTCTACTATGGATCCTAAAATCTTTCGGAGAGAGGGGTTTTCCCAGTGTATGCCTACATCAGGAAAGTGGGAAGATCAGTAAGTATGCCTTCTATATTGTCTAGAGCCATCTAGGAGAGCTAGCTAGCTCGGCTAGACACACTACTTTCGCGAGATCCCTATTTACTAGTCGGTATAAGAGTTTACTATAGATCTAGGGAGGCTAGGGAGGCTAGGGAGTCTACATAATGGGCGTAGACATTCCCAAATCCCTGATGTACTGTACAGTTTGTTGGAATGTGTACATCATGAACAACAGTTCCGAGATCGGCATCTATGTTTAGGACATGCGATCGAGGATAGACACTTCATCCCTTTGTTCCTCAATTCCCTTTGTTCCACATATTAGATTGCCATTGTTCCCTGTATGATATTTAAACTATGTAGTTACACCATCTACACCTTAGTCCGTTATACAGCAATACGAGACTGAGATATACTACTAGAGTACAGTAGTAAGCACTCAACCAGTCTGGTTTCACCGGTGCGGTCTTATTCAAACTGAGATACAGATGTTACACCTCAATCTATATGCTTCAAATTTGCGGCAATTTCTCTCAGCGGTTACTTACACTAACAATGACGGGTCTTACACACTAAGTATATAAATTTTAACCAGTTTATACAGTTTTACTTGGACTTGCTGAATGTTATTGATTCCAGGAGACAGCACGTTAAGCCTTTCTATTTTTGGTTGATCCCCAGTATTTTGCGGACTTCTGCTTCGCAATATATTTGACCTTCCGGCAGTAATTTCCTTATAAATAGAGAGTCGCACTGCGCCACTCTCAACTCCCCAGAGTCCTCGTCGTCGAAGTCCAGAACCGATGCATTTCTCCATTGTTGCCTTGCTAGCCTGCCTTGCTAGTCTTGTACACTCTGCACCATCTGCTGAGGCAGTTGCTACGAACAGTAAACCCCGTCCCGCCATAGGCTCAGCAGTATTGTGACCTAACGAACCTTTTTTCCAGTCTCGGAAAGGTTTGATCATATTGGTTTCATCTATGGTGGTCATGGCTGACAATATGATAGCTCATTGTACGACAGAGCTGCAGGTGGGCGCCTTGTGAAAGGTGTTATCTTAAGTATGCTAACTATGTACGGAAAGTTACGAGGGCCTCACGGAATACTACTGTTAACCGTCTCTCCGAGGCAATAGATAATTTCAATCCGGTGACGATGACGATTCCATCTCGAAGAGACCTTATATGTAGTGCAACGGCATACGCCTCGTTCAATCAAAGACTTCTAATCTGGTTGGACGGAGATTCGATAACCATCTTCCAGGGACGAGGCGAAAATGTGCCAATGCTGACGGGTCTGAAGATGTTCTGTTCAGTGTACCGGCAAAGTCCGAGGATTACATGGTTTCGTTCCAGTTCCAGTTTGACGATGGAACGGGCGCCGGGTTTCAAAATGCTTTTGTCAACCATGCTCCAGTTAAGAGGCCTACCGACAGGGGGTTTAACATAACGATCACCTCTGATGACTCTGCAGATAACGATAACAACGACACGATTGCCGAGTTTGTGATCATCGACCGGACATAACGATAACAACGACAGGGTTGCGGAGGTTGTGATCATCGACCTTTAGTAACAAAGTGACAATCAATAGGATTTCCTGTCAAATTGTTTTGGTTTTAGGCTTAGCATACGATCGATGTCGTGTATGTTCACCCGAGCTCACGTCCCTCCCTTCAAAGTAGTTACGGTTATCGTGTAGACGTTTCCCGCTCATCCTTAGGCACTAAATGCTCACCATGCATTTCTTTCTACTACGGCCGATGTTCATTGCAAGTTCGAGCCTGATTGGATACCCAGTGCTGATTGCGTATGTATGGTATTCCTCATGCTCTTGTCCACTGACTGATGGCGAAATTCCCGCGGTTGTAGCACTGTTTTGAGGTCTCACATGCTCAAAACATCGTCGATACATAACGACTATGTAATTTTGTCTGAACCTTCACTAAGATAAACCGAATCAAGTTGCAAGTGGTTTATTGTGAAACGGAACGAGGTGCGCGGTATTCACAGGGTATGTTTAGAGCGGGCATGAGAACTCTTGTTACTGGTAAAGCACTTGAGAATAACTGTCATAAAAGTAGAAGGCCGGTCCAAGTCAGTTATTCAAAGCTTGTCAGGGTACAGACAAACAATTAGTATCTACCCCTCTATTAGAGAAACAGCCTGTTAACGCAAGTCTACAGACAAATGTCGTACGCCCATGCGTGGAAGGGCTGACGATCGGTGGCGCGCACGCAGAGCGGGTGGATCGCGTGCCCGTAGCGATGGTGGTGGGAATTGGTATTGCCGTTGCCGTTACGGGCTGGCGGGAGGGGACTAGAATCGATGGCGTGCCTGACGACAAAGCCGGGTAAGGAACGCGGATTGAGGATGGGGGTTGAACGTAACGTTGAGCTGCAGACGGATTCCTGGCTGCGTGAGGCTGTACTCGCCAGATGGCAGCGGCAGGCGGGTTCACTGCGCTTCGCCGTGCAATTCAAGTTTCAGAATCTACTACAAACATGGTAATAACTGCTAACTTGCTATCTATTTTGTTTCAGTTTCAATCTACGTTAAGACACGACGGGTCGGAGATGGTAAGGTAAAAGAAAAGGAGTGGAAAGAAAGTCAGAGCTTAGAAAGAAGGGCAGGAAAGGAAAGGGAGCGGCCTGATGGCGGGGAAGGGTGATATGACAGTGTGATGGTGATTGTGATGAGGATGAAGTTAATGAGGGGGGCAGTGGGATGGATGAGTGATGATATAAGAGAGAAGATAAACGATCAAACTTTTTTGAGGTGGCGGATATACACGGTAAGAAGAAAGACGGCAAAAATCTTTCATAAGTGGATGAAATAAGTCGAGTGTGCGTGGGTGATGGAACGGGATATTGGGATATGGGACGTATGCATGAGATGGGACATCTGGCTCAAAAAAAAAAAAAGGAATGAAAAAATTGTGTGAAGGGGGAGAGGAAAAGGAAAAATTGAAAGACATAACCCCAACCGCTGGCTACCCCAAAATCTGCCATCTACCCACCACCCTCCGCCCACTCCTATCTATCCTCGGGCAACGCCAAAAACACGCCTACAAAAACCCACGCACCCACAAACGCATACATCGCGCTCCGCACGACAATCTCCCACTGGCCCCTGCTCACGACAGGCTCCAGGACGCGCGTGAGCGGCCCAAAGGCGGGGACGGAGGTGACGCTGCGGAGGCGCTTTTTCATGGACGAGGCTGTCGTCTGCATTTGCGGGTAAGTCGGGATGCTGAGGGGCGCCGCGTTTGTGCCCGTGTTTAATGTGGGAGGGGACGGGGCGTATGGATGGGCATGGACGGCGCCCTTGGCGAAAAAGGGATCATGGACGTTCGAGAACGGCCTGTTGGTGGAGGTAGGTGAGGAGGCGGAGCTTGTGTTCGTCTGTTCTGTCACTGGGGAAATTGGGGACGCGAGTTTCGCATCTGATGCCTCGATAGCGTCACCCCCGCCGACAGCGGCAGCAAGCTTAGCCTCCACGGCCGGATGTCGAGGACAAGTGTCCCACAACAATATCGAGCGTTTCTGTTTGGGGGCAGGGGTGGGGTTAAGCGAGGGAGAATGCGCATTGCCCGAGAGTTTCGACGCAGAACCGGGCAGAACGAGCGTCGTATGGATATGGCTCGCAGGCGGCGTAGACGGAACAAGTATCAGTGGCGCGGGGCGCGTGCGCGGGCGGGTGACGGTTGCGGGTACGGGGTGTGTGGTATTTATAGCTGGAGGCGCAGGTATGGATATGGGTACAGAGGGGCCGCCGGGGGAAAGTGGTGTAAGTGGATATGGCTGAAGCTGAGTTGGATAAGGAAGAACGGCACGTGTAGGCCGTGAGAGGGGCGGGGAAGCGATCACCGCTGGGAGACCATCGAAATCGAATTGGACGGGTGCGGGGGTTGGGAGACGGCGTTGAGAATTGGTGGGATGGGAGCGGAGTCGCATGCGCAACCCGCCAGGTTGAGTTGCACTTGAATACGCGGAATGGGAGTTAGGGGGGGACGCGGGGAACGCATCGAGGGAGGCAAGTACTTCAGGCTCGAAATCGCGCGTTATGAAAGCGGCTGTTACGGCCTGCGAGGGCGTAATGACGGCGTGTGAGTGAACGCCACCGGCATTCGCATTAGCAGAAGCATACGACTGATCCTCATCATCCGGAATCATGGGGAGGTGGGCGTGCGAATCCCTGTCACGCACAACGGCGGGGGGGAAGAAGGAATCGATCGTTGCGGTGCCCGTGTTGCTATTGGGCCGACCGTGCCCATGTGTGCTCACCATAGCCCCGTTTTGTATACTCATCATACTCTGCCTGCTGACCATCGTCCCGGTCCCGGCGCCGATCATGCTTTCCGCGCCGTGATCGTCGTTTCTGCTGCACATTTCGCTTCCCAGGCCTATCTCTGCACCGTTACCCTCAGCATCGTAGCCCTCATAATCAACGCTCCAACTCTCCCTGTACGGGACTGGTGTGATCGCCTCCGTGCGTCCTCCGACCCAACTGCGGACACCAAATGTTCCGGCGGCGGAAGGGGGTCGGGGGGTTTGTGACTGCAACTGCGATTTGGTTTGGGCTCGCAAGTGTGGCGACGATTGAGTATGGAGTTGAACCTAAACGTGAGGGTGAGGGTGAGTACGAGAATAAGTTCATGATTGGGATTAGAACTGAGATAATATAATCGTCGTTGGGAATATTGCAATTACCTGAGAGTACGTCTCATAATGCCCCGGCACTTTCTCCGCTCCAGTGTGCGACGCTGTTGATGCCGACTTTGTCCCGCGGCCGCGACTACCACCACCACCACCACCCCTGACCCACCTCATCACCACGCTCCCAACAGCACTCATTGTCCCAATTTTACTCCCCGTATCGCCACCGATCATGCTCCCCATTCCCGCCGTGCCTCTGGACCGACCTCCACCGCCGTTCGTACCACTCCCACGCGACTGCCACGTTCCTTGTTCAGTACGATCGTAGTATGCAGGACTCACGACGATGCCCAGGTCCGATGAGGTGTCGGTGTCCGATGAGGTGTTAGAGGAGAGAGGCGTTGCGAGTGTTGTAGATTTTTTTGGAGCGTCGGGGCCGGGGCTGGTGAGGTGGGCGTGGGCGGCGGTGTCGCTAGTGGTGTCGGGAGGGGCGTGTTTAGATTCCTCGGGGCTCATCGAGACTGACGGCGCAGATACCGATACCGATACTGAGGAACAGAACGACGTATGGGAGGGCTTTTCGCTGATTGTGTCAAGCTCCGTCTGGAATCCGAGGCGGACGAGGGGTGTCCCGGTTGACGTGTGGGAGAGCAGGGCTGCTGAGCCTGTGCTTTGGTCGGGAGTGAGGTTTAGGGGGACAGCGTCCGACCCGGCGTTGGTATTGGCACTGACAGAGTTGGGTTTGGAATGGGGGTCCGTGTTCCCAGCCTTCGCATTTGCAGCTTTCGGGTTCGGGTTCGCATTCGCATTCGCGCCTCTGCCACCGCTCCCTCTCCCTGCACCACCGCTCCCCCCCGTCCCGCCGCTCTCTGTCCCTTCATCAACATCAACGTCATCCGTCCTCGTGAAAAAGCTCCTCAACCTCGGCCTTGCTCGTGCAATGGCGCGAGGGCCAGAGATCGCTGGACGGGCGAGTTCGAAGGAGCGTAGTTGGCGAAGATCACCGAAGAGGTAGATCATCATGCAAATCTGTTGGAAAAAGGTGAGCTATTTGGTAGGAACTCAAGGAAGGGGGCGGGGTCGGCGGATGAGCGTGCATATATGCGCATAATATATATATATAGAAAAAAATAGCGTCTATCTGACGATTGATGTGGAAACAAAAGCCTGCCACACCAAACCTCACGAACCACCTCAGGAAAGAACCGCGACTTACCCCATGCAAACTACTCAACACCACGCCGCCGCCCATCCAACACCCCAAAAAGCCAATGAGGCGCCACCAGCGACTGGGAGTCATGAAGAGTGCGAGGAGGGTGGGGAGAACACCCGTTACAAGGGTGAGGAGGGAGCCGAGTATTATCCCGCACCTGTAGAAGAGGAGGTGTTGGTAAGTTGAAATAGAAAGTGAAGGGGGGGGGGATGGGAAATTGAAGCGGAGTGTGGTAGAACATGCTGAGGAAAGTTTATGGGGGTCAAAAAACGGAAGGGAAGGAAAGTGAACGGTCAACGGATCGTGAAGAAACAATTTGAAGGATGAAACAAATTGAGGAAATCATGAACCTCAGGCGAGTATAGCCAAAAATGCGCAAGCACGGACCATGAAATAAGATCAGGGTGGAATGAACAAGACATCAGGAGAGATCGCAGCGAAAGGGCAAGGCAGCGAATGCAGAAAAACACGCGAAAATAAGGAATAAAAACTCACCAGGCTCTTCTAGACCCAACATTATGACAGGCACTGACAGCAAACCTCTCCAAGCTCTCCTTCAGGACGGAGCGCGCGTACGCGGCAATGTGGGCTAGTTCTTTGGGATGAGGGTGAGGATGCGGGCCGAAGGTGGGTCCCTGTGATGCGGTTTTAATTTCAATGGCAATTCCTATTCCATGCGCTCCATTGGCGTAGACGCCATCAGGGATGACCAACGTATATGGACCTCTACCGGACGCGCTGTCGAAGGTGAAAAAGGTCTTCTTAGCGCGGGTGAAGAAGAGGGCGAGGGAGGGAGATGGGGGAATGTAGTTTAGGTGTGGTGAGGAGGGGGAAAGCGGGGGAAGAGGGCTTTGGCCTGTCGAGGCGATCTTGAGGGGGTTTTTGGTGTTGGAGGCGAGGCTGATGGATGAGGTGGGCTTTGAGAGTGACGGGGACGGTGGTTTGCCATTGGAGGGTTGGGATGGAGTGTTTGATGGGGGAGAGGGGGAGACGAGGGATGTGGAGGAGAGGGATGCGGGGAAAGGGTGGGCGTAGCTGTATCCGTATTCTGCGAGCCAGGCTGCGTAGCGCGCTTCGTATTCTTTGAGCCAGAGAATAAAGTATCTGGTTTTGGGAGTGGGTGAAAAAAGAACAGAGGAAGTAGAAAGAAAGAACGCACAAATACTGTGGATTGCCTTCAACGAAAACGAGCCATTCTTCAAAGTCTTTAAGTGTGAGCGGGGGGAGGTGCCGTTTATTCAGGACGTCATCGAGGCTGACTTTGATGAGTGGGGTCACTGGAGTGAGGTTAGATGGGGAGATTGGGGCAAGAGACGGAGAGTAACCTTTACAGCTCCTGACACTACTGGCAGCAGGAGGTGGATTGCAGAGACGGATTGGGAAAGTGAGAAGTGCATGCAAACTGAGGGAGAGGGAAGGAGTGCGTGTTGCAGACATTAGGATTGAGGAGGATGGAAGATGATGGGGAAAGAAAAAGAAAAGAAAAGATAACAGTGACGTTTCGGCTTTCTTGTATTCTTAGATGATAGGTCGTCGCTTATTTCATTTAGAGAAACTGGGCGTAAATAAACGAAGATTAACGGAAAATTAGCGGAAAATTAACGCGGTGAAAGAGAAAACAAAATCAGTCTGGTACTAAACTCCCAAGACTCTGGTACTTAACTCTTAAGTCACACTCTAGATCATCTCGATCGATGTCTATCCTCTGGTGATCACTGTGAATATCACCGTACTATCTCCGCGACAGCACCGCCACCGCCATGTCTATTAAGCGCTCCCTTCTTATTATAACCCGTCACCACCCTGGCTGTGCATGTCAGCTCGCTCTATGTCTCCGTTCAAATCTACTCTCTACGTACACCTTCATCCAAGTTCATCGTCTACGCCTACCTCTGATCTTTCTTCTTGCACTATTCTTGCACTGGTCGGATGCTTCGCCATTACCTCATCTCCGCCCTCTGCTTTTTGAGTTGCTTCATGCCCATAATGGTAACCATCATACTCATATCACTCATCCGCCTCATATCTTGCTTGCTACCTATTACATCTCTTCGAGACGACCGTCACTCTCTTCAAGTATCACATCGTCACTCATCAAATATCACATCTCATCATTTGTCGTTGGCTGGTTCTGTAACTACATTTAACGCGCGCCGTACACGATACAAGTAGTCTCGACGCTGCACATCCACAGTCTCCCTAATCAAAATCGTACCCACATCGAGTTCGAAGCTGCACGCTACGTATGGTCCAAAAAATTCCATGCTTCGCCGCGGACTCGAACTTGAAACAAGGAGTGTTCAAATTCTCTTCTGCTTCCTCTGTGCTCTTCTATCCGATCTTGTTCTCTTACGTCAGACAGCTTTGGGTTGTTCTTTCCTCATCTCACGTATCTCCACCTCCCGCTTTTCCTTCTTCAGGCCAGGCCGAGGAGCGAGGACTTCGTCTCGGTGGAGTGCGGTCGGAGCCATCCAGGTTAAGTTCAAGACTGTCCTCGTCACTACTGACGTCTGCAGCTTCATCGGGGCTTTCCGGTGTGTCGCGATGGTTATCTATCGATGTCGTTCTTATCGCTCCGTGTTTGTGCCCGCCGACGAACGGACGATAACCAGGTGACCCCACTTCTGGCTTATAACATGCCTGCAAGCCATGTACGCTGCATCGTGGCCGACGCATTGATCTCAAAAATCTCATCAACTTCACTCTTCTTACCTTCACATATCCAGGAGAGTATACGCAAATACCTTTCCAACGCGCCATGAGAACCGGCCGCCAGAGGGTACCGCAACTGTAATTAACACCGGGAAGAAGAGAGGTTCTGCCCTAGACCTATAACAATAGTGATACATGGGGGCGACTGTTGTGGTAATTGTTTCCTGGGCTGAAGAACTAGAGTTTATCGCCCTTGTCGCAAGCAATCCAGGGGTTTTTACGCTCGACCAAAGCAAGATCTACTGCCCTCTGGAGATTAGAACATTGAATGATCATAACGTGAGATAGTGCTTTCCACATGCACAGTGTAGCATCATTGATGCACTTGAATCCCTACTCGCCGCCACAGTGTGTAGAAACTCACATGTACCCATTTAATTTGCCCGATACTTATACAAGCAAATAGTGTAGGGGTGGCCAATGCTTAGCTTTTATAACAAGATAAACGTAATATGCAACACCTATAAAATTTAAAGTGCTCACAGATGAAGAAATAAAAATAGACCGAAAAAAATGTTAGACGAAAGACATCGGACAATAGGATCCGGGGGTATCAGAATAACTCCACCTCCCGCGGATTCGATGTGGATTCTTGGGGGGGGGGTTCATAACACTCTGCGGGAATACTTTGTGTGGGGCAGAATGTTACGTATCCTCAACAAGAGCCTCGAGAGCCGTGCTTACTGAATTCCACAATCTATGTATATGTAGCTATAATTCTACCTTATCGTCATCATTATCATTCTTTTGTTTCTGTAGACCTTACGGTAGCCAGTAAATTCTTTACCTCCAGCGGGAAAGGAACAAACGGACGACTAGCGTTACGCGACACAGGCGGTTGGATGCTGGATGAGGCTTGACTCGTTTAGCCCAATTTGTGTGTATCTGATTAGTTTTGCCGCCTCGTCTGTATGTTATAGAGTATAGCATGGCTACCGTTTCCTTCTAATATTTGAATCTTCTCTCCTTGATCACGGCCTTATAGCCGATATACCGATTCCATATCCAACGGCAAAGCAGCACGGGGAGAGCAAGTGTAATATAGACATACAAGTAGCAATCCTGTACGAGATCACCACGGGGGTATCGAGCTGAGGAACCAATACGAGACTGTTGGTAGAAGGGAGCGGCAAAACACAATAAGGCTGTTTGAAGACCAATAGTGAAGAGGAGGGATCGTTTTTATTCAACAGTAGCATCTCTAATAAGGCATGTCCTAAATAGAAAACTGGCTATAAGCCTCGATATACAGTGGTGTCCAAGTTGCACCTGGCATCCTTGTTTTAGCTCTGATTTGTTTGCTTAAAAATATTTCACGCGGCCGGAAAAAGAAAGACGAACTCTTGGTAGGAAGGACTGATTTAACAAAATAAATGCCTCGCACGGGAGTCGAACCCGCAACCTTAAGGCTCTTACCCGATCAGAGGGACTATAAGAGTCTCACGCCCTACCGTTGAGCTAGCAAGGCTTGCTTAACGAGATCCACACGGTAATACATGCTGAACTATAACACCACGTCTGTTACACACATTCCAGACTTCTTTGCCATACTACAGCGTTATTTTGTTGTACTAGTATTTAGAGTAACAAAAGGATAAATTTATAAGGCTAAGCCAATATACCTTGGGTGCAAACTTTGAACTTCTATGTGGTATGGATTATGCATATTTGGTCCTTAATGGCTACTTCCATAATTCTTAAAAATATTCCACGCACTTGGAAAAAGATATATATATGGTTCAACAGGAATTCTTGGAAAGGAACCCGTGATTTAGCAAAAAAAAAATTATAGCCTCGCACGGGAGTCGAACCCACAACCTCAATGCTCTTACCCGGTCAGAGGGACTGTAAGAGTCTCACGCTCTACCAATCGAGCTAACAAGGCTTGATTTACAAAACGCATATCGTAATACATACTGAACCACAACACCACCGTTTTGCGATACAGCAGGGCCATCATTCCATGAAAAGTTTCACTGGCACAGGATGGTAAAAAGAGAAATATCCTTTTATCTGAAGGAATCAGTTCGCAATTTCTTCAGTCAGTGTTATGTGCTTGTGTCACTTACATCATTCAATGGTCGCCACCAGATAATGGAAACGCATCTCAATGAAATTGTGGAGACAGAAAAATCCAATCATCATCTGGCCGCACCCAATCTTCCAAACGTCTTCAAAACCTTGTAGTCAAAAGATGATAATATATTATTTATTCGAGATGTTATCGCATCTTTTATACTAAATAAATATTAACTAATTACTAATATTTCCGGATACGGGATATTGAGTTGCCGGCCCCACAACATAGCATTAGTGAGCCGCTGACTCGTTACACTGGAATGTGATAGAGTCGTCGGGAACATTTACTAATATATTATATTATATTACCAATACTCCCCCTCAATGAGATATCCCTATTAATAAAATCCCAATTTCTTCTTTAAATAGTTATGCTGGTTTAAGTCCAGCCCTTTCGTCATAATATCCGCCAGGTTTTCTTTTGACTGAACGTATGTAAGTGATGCCTCGTTAGAGACCACTTTCTCGCGAATGAAATGATAAGCAACTTTGATATGCTTTGTATGCGCGTGAAATGTTGCATCATGGGCAAGTGAAATCGCGCCTAGATTATCTGATTTCATAGTTGTTGGGTCATTGCTGATATCGAACCCTAAATTGGTAAGTAATTTCTGCAACCAAGTCAATTCTTTGGCTCCTTCGGTTAAGGCAATATATTTGGCCTCGGTTGTGGATAATGCCACAGTTCACTGCTTCTTTGAGCTCCAAGCGACACATCCTCCGTTAATTAATACAATGTAACCGCCAATTGATAGCGCATCGTCCCGATTTGCATAATCTGAATCGACATAGATCTCTATTTCGATTTCTTTGCTTGATTTGTAAGTAATGCCATCATCTTTGGTCCCCTTAAGGTACCTTAAGATGTGTTTAATGGCCGTCCAATGTTCATTTGAATAGAAGTTTGTAAATTGGCTTAAATGTTGAACGGCAAATGATATATCGGGCCGAGTTCCCAGTGCCGCGTACATGAGTGATCCGACTGCCTTTGCATAAGGTTCATTGATAACCAGTTCGCTTTTGGAATCAGGTACCGGCACGGTTAACTTTGTCAATTTATTAAGGGGTGTGGATACTGGATTTGCGTTCTGCATTTGGAAATGGGATAAGATGACGTCGATATATGTGCCTTGCGATATTTTGAGTGTTCCAATTTCGCGATCCCTTTGTATTTGTATTCCCAGTATTTTTTTCATGTCCCCTAAGTCAGTCATAGTAAAATTGTTATTTAGTTCTTGTTTAATTTTTGCCATGCCGTCTTGTGTATTGGCAAACAGTCCTAGATCATCCACATAGGCTGCAATGATTTCAATATTTGGTCCATTGATTCTAATGAATATACATTCATCAGCGGCACTTTGGGTATATCCCAAATCGAGTAATGTCTTCTTTAAGCAATGATGCCAAGCACGGCCTGCCTGTTTGAGTCCATAAAGCGCCCTATATAATTTGAGTACTCTGTCGGTTCTATCATTGAACCTGTCTGGCTGTTTCATATAGATTTCCTCTTCCAGAATAGAGTTCAAATATGCGCCTTTGACGTCCATTAATCCTATTTCCCAATTTAGTGCTGTCCCCAAAGCAATTAGTGCTCTGAGTGACGCAAATTTGAGTACTGGTGAAGTTATGTCATAATAGTCCATTCCAGGATGCTGTGTGAACCCTTGTGCGACTAAGCGACCTTTTGCCTTTTCAAATTTCCCTTCTGGGCTTGTTTTGGTAGCATATACCCAATGGCATCCTATTGCCGTCCTGCCGGGTGGTAAATCGATTAATTTCCAGGTACCAATTTGTCGGTGCTGTTCTATTTCTGTTTCCATAGCGGCAATCCATATTGGTGAGTCATTTCGGGAAATTGCCTCTTTGTAATCCTCGGGAGGAGTTACAATTTCTCGCGTCACCATTACTTTATCTGTAAACCTTGATTTGGGCCAGGCATTTGGGTTATTAAGTGTCCGGTAGTCTGGTAAGGTACTATTATTAATCCTTGAACTGTGCCGTGCTTCTTGTGGCTGAATGTCCGGTTGTGATGTAACTTCTTCAATGTAGGCCTCTGTGGGTGCAATTGACGTTTTCGGTGTGATGACCATACTGCTGGGTCACTCGGCATTGAAACTCTCCCCCTCGAGCGGGACAGTAGTTATTTCTTCGCCTTCATTTTCTCCAGGTATTGGGTATAGTTTATTATCTGTAATATCAAATGTAATATTCCTAGAAGTTTGAACACACTTAGTTTTTGTGTTATAGTACTTCCAGGCTTTAGCGTTCTCAGATATTCCTGTGAATATATGCTCTTCCGCTTTGGGATCCAATTTTGATCGCCGTTCGTCAGGTACCATTACCCAACATTTGGTCCCGAATTCTTCTAATCGTGACACATCTGGTTTCTTACCGAAAAATGCTTCATGGGGTGTTGTGTCGGCTCCAAGAGCTCGGGTAGGTGATCGGTTCTTGATATAGCATGCGTATGAAATGGCTTCTGGCCATAAGGTTTTCGGTAAATCCTTCGCATATATCATCGCCCTCGCATGTTTGACTATTGTGCGATTTAGCCGCTCGGCTATCCCATTTTGGGCAGGGGAATAAGGCGCCGTGTTTTCTGTGATTATTCCCTCCTCTGCGCAGAAGTCTTTGAATAGTTTATTTGTATATTCACCACCATTGTCTGTCCTGATACGCTTTAATTTTTTATTTATTTGATTTTCAACAAATGCCTTGTACGTTTTGAAGTGTTTCAGGGCCTGGTCCTTTGATGTATCCGTAAATAAAACACTGTGCCTTGTTTTAATATCCATGAACGAGTAAAAATACTTCTTGTGATTTGGTCCTTCGGTTGCAGCTGGTCCCCATACATCGGATACGGTTAACTCACCTATCTCGCTTACAGAATCTTCTGCCCGTTTTGGGAACGGCTCCACATGTGCCTTTCCTTGTATGCAAGCCTTGCATTGGGTGAATTCTTGTGTCTCATCCACCTGTAGCCCTGTAACTAGTTTGTTTTTCTTTAATAATTTGACCGCTCCAATATGAATATGACCAAGGTGTGAAGAGTGGCGGAAGTTCTGACCGTTCTATATACGAAGAAATGAGTAGAAAGGAAGGATATTGACCTATTCAGTGCAATATAAGAGAAAGTGAGAGAAGGAGCACAAGATGACGAAGGAGTCAACGAGTGCAATGGTTCGAGTGGAGGCCTCGACTGTTACAGTTTGAGGCCAGAAGTGTTAGATAGTTCAGATATTGCTACCTATGTAGTAGCTGACACGTTACCCTGATCACCGCTCGTAGTAGACCTAGTTTATGTCTTACGAGTGGTGGTTCTTGGGTTAAAATGTGTCTGAGTTCTAATTGGTGCTGAGTGCACCCACAAGTATACACAATGCTTCGAACTAATGAAATATGCAATATTCGAAGAATATGAAAGATAGAAAAATATGAATAGAATATGTAAAATATAAATGAAATAAAAGGAGTGTTTTACCACAATGATACTGTGGTAAAAGTATACTCCTCACACAAGGATTCTGTGCCATTTGTCCCAAGTGCGCGTTTTAGCAATCGTGGCAAACTCACTTGGTTTAGCGCTCATATTGATTTGTGCCTTCATTTGGTACATGCGCCCGACCTTTTGGTGCGCCATCGACGGGGGAGATGTTGCTGTACTCATTGGCGGGGAAGTCGTGCGGTGAGATGGAGGTGTCGTAGGGCGAGGCATCGGTGCGGCGCTTCTTGCAGTTGTTGTTGGGGCGGGGGTGGTAGATGTGGTAGTGCTCTGCGTGAGGTTTCCAGTGGGCAGGTGGGATATGTGGGATAACAATGGGGGGGCGGACTACCAGGTTGGGTTTGAGCGCGCCAAGGGAGAGAGGGCAGGGGACCTGCGGCTGGGGCTGGAGAAAGTGAGTGTCACGGTCACCATTGTGGACGACAGGCGACATAAACTCCCCCCACAGAGGCTGAGGATTCTCCCCCACACGCTCCATGACTCTGACTCGGATGCCGACTTTGACAACAATTCATTAACGGGCAAGGACAAGGACAAGTTGTCCCCGGCGGAACCGGAACCCACACTCGCCTCACCTCTCGCTGCACGGTATGATTTCCCCACTAGCTTGAAGGGAAAGACAACATGGACACCTTGAGCCCAAGTTCGGGACCTGCCACTGCACCCACCCCTGCACCCAAAAAGTCACAAAGAGTCTACATGAGTCACAAAGAGTCTATAACAGTTGCAAAGAGTCTATAACAGTTGTAACAAGTCTATAAGAGTCACAAAAAGTCCAAAAGAGTCGCAAAAAGTCAAAAGAGTTGCAAAAAGTCCAAAAGAGTTGCAAAAAGTCCAAAAGAGTTGCAAAAAGTCCAAAAGAGTTGCAAAAAGTCCAAAAGAGTTGCAAAAAGTCCAAAAGAGTTGCAAAAAGTCCAAAAGAGTTGCAAAAAGTCCAAAAGAGTTGCAAAAAGTCCAAAAGAGTTGCAAAAAGTCCAAAAGAGTTGCAAAAAGTCCAAAAGAGTTGCAAAAAGTCCAAAAGAGTTGCAAAAAGTCCAAAAGAGTTGCAAAAAGTCCAAAAGAGTTGCAAAAAGTCCAAAAGAGTTGCAAAAAGTCCAAAAGAGTTGCAAAAAGTCCAAAAGAGTTGCAAAAAGTCCAAAAGAGTTGCAAAAAGTCCAAAAGAGTTGCAAAAAGTCCAAAAGAGTTGCAAAAAGTCCAAAAGAGTTGCAAAAAGTCCAAAAGAGTTGCAAAAAGTCCAAAAGAGTTGCAAAAAGTCCAAAAGAGTTGCAAAAAGTCCAAAAGAGTTGCAAAAAGTCCAAAAGAGTTGCAAAAAGTCCAAAAGAGTTGCAAAAAGTCCAAAAGAGTTGCAAAAAGTCCAAAAGAGTTGCAAAAAGTCCAAAAGAGTTGCAAAAAGTCCAAAAGAGTTGCAAAAAGTCCAAAAGAGTTGCAAACAGTCTATCAGAGTCACAAACAGTCACAAACAATCACAAAGAGTCTAGAATAGTTGCAAAAAGTCTAAAAGAGTTGCACTCTAGCTTCCTGAAAACTTGCAAATCGCATTGAATATTCCCAAACACTTGCCAATTGTAATGAATCACACTGTATCTTTTCAAATATTTGTGAATCACACTGAATCACACTATATCCTTTCCAATATTTGCGAATCGTGCTGAATTGCAAAACATCAGTTCAGGGTTTCTCACCTTGAAAAACCTCTAAGAAACTCATGGAAAATCATCAATTTCTTCATGATTTCACAAACAGATTTTTTGAATTTCCATAGTGTTTGTGACCAAGGAAAATTTTGTTGAAATATATAATTATTCAATGATTTTATGTATAATTAAATTGTAAATTTCATCATGGTTTTCCCCTTGACAAAACATTAAAAAAACTTTGTCTTGGCTCGAGATTTTTTCAGGCAGAAAACCATAGTTTTCACTGAATTCCCTCAGGGGCAAAATTAAGTAGAAATATGTGGTTTTCAATTGATTTCTCTAGGCACATTATTACAGTTTTCATAGGATTTTGTTAGGTGGAAAAATCCTAACAAAATACAGGGTTTTCTAAAAGTTTTCTTATTCAGAAAATCCATAAAGAATAGGCTATTTCCAACAATATTTCCTCATAATTTCCTGATGCAAATTTTTAGAATTTTCAGATCCCATTTTTGGCCTCAGAAAAACCTACTAAAACTCAGAATTTTCAAAGAGTTTTTCAATTCACAAAACACTTAGAAAATTTGGCCAAATAACAAGATTTTCTGAAGGTTTTCCAACTCCAAAAATCTTGGGATGCCTCCAGTGTACTAAAATATCCAAACTCCCGTAGCCCCCAAAAATGCAAGAAATCAGGTCACGCCTGGTCGTGAGCCAGGAGATGGTCTCACTTTTTCAAATTAGAGCATACTCTCCTATAACTCACAGTAATGCGATGTAAGCTACTGCACTGTATTGTGACCCGGAGAATTGGCGTATATAGTAGGCTGCTAGAGTGGGTCGGTTGCTCTCGGTCCTACATCTGTGACCGTACTCAGTCCGTGACTGTCCACTTGGAGACCTGAGTTAAAGCTATAAAACCCAGACAATTGCATCCTTTTTGATTGGCGTATGAGCTTTTAAGCCAACTTCTCGTCCCCTAACTATTCCCCTTTGGATGAAGTATCATCACTACTTCCCTACACGCGGAGTGTATGTGATTCCAAAGGCAACTGTGGTGATTTCTATAATGGGTCTTCTTGCCCGTTGCGCCTTTATGGTGCGCGTAAAATTGACAGCTACCAGTTGTAGAGTCGAGGAGGAATTTTTGAGTTCCACGCACGGCTAGTGGCTCATTATCTTCAGCGATTGACGCGCTTCCATCAATAACGCACGTATTAACTTGTTCTCGTATTCTCGTATGTGCAGTGCAGCGGGCGGTTATTATCTCCCCTTTTGCGACCATGGCACTACGACGTGTAGGAGGGCTTGGTGTATAGCCATGTTTGAGAACGGACTACGGCTGTGCCGGTGAAGGTGAAACGCGGCTCTTCACACCGAGGCTCTGTGCTAGATGGTGTTGATCAGTACACCTACGTGTCTTCCCATTTTTAAAGAGTTAAAACATTATCAAAAAATATAAAGGGATTCGAAGCCTTGGTATTGAATCTATGGATCTACTAGTGGAATTGTGTAAGTAACAATTCGGCTACTCATTCTTTAAGATCATGATGTATGAGTTTATATGAAAACCCACTAGGTATTCCTGGATATCATGCAGATAGCTCTTCTAGAACATATCTTTGAGTAATTCTAAGGATATGCCAGGATTTGCTATTACACTATTATGAAGTACCAGATGTTTGGCAAGCCAAAGGTGTTTGAAAAAGAATTATGGCACTCGAAGAAGATAGAAGCCAATTGTCGGGTACAGTTTATATGTCAAATACTTAGTATATTAGTATGAGTGCAATATCTGTATTTATGTAACTATCACGTACGAGGCCCGGCCAAACGCCGGGAATATATTAGAGGATAATCACAGTGCCCAGAATCTCGGGCAACTTGAACTCGTTCCCACGGCACCATGCTGCGCTGCCAAGCCGTTTGGTGCGTGGCAATTGCGGGCGTTTATTAACGAGCTCTGACATCGACGTCTGGTTTTTGCTTTTTTTGGTAGTGCTAGTACTGCTTGCAATGGGCTAGCAAGCGACTCCGCTTCCTGCATTGAGCGTCGGTAAGGAAACGTTACCAGTCAAAACAGACTTCAATATCGCGAAATTCATACTGCTCAGGCAACAGAGCCGGCTCCCATCTGTACTGTATAAGAGCTGAGTATGTGGCTAAGCTCTTGCAATCGCTACATTCCAAGGCAATTTTCCGTCGAGAAGAACAAGATTACATTACAGGATATACTGGGTATAATATACAGGTATGATGCAATTCGACATGAGTATGAGACATTGATAGTAATGCAATGAGAATTCGACGAACGATGCCAAGTATAAGGATGTTATTTTGATGTCTGATCCTTATATTCAAAACATTTTGAAGATCCGAAGGGTGATAAAGAAAGGATAGGATAAACCCGAAAGTCAGGACGACAGTAAGTTATGACGAGATGGCTGTGGACCGTCACTGGCCAGCGTCGGATTCTTCCCCGAGCCCTGTAGTCAAACTGAGCTCTGTCATGTCTCCTAAAAGAATCTCGTGTTCTGGTTTTAGCTTCAAGCTTCCAGGAGAACCAGTGCGGATAGAAAAGTTGGCGCTAGTGGCTACGCTGGCACCAGACATTGACCTTTTATGCGACATGGGAATGGCCTGCGAAGAACCCTTCGCAGAACCGTTTGCCTGCTCATTTGCACCTTGTTTTTGAGCCAATTTCGGAAGAACTAATGTGGGAGAAGGCGGTGGAGATGCGGCTGATTCTAATGATCCCTGCGCAGGAGACTCAGGGCGTTCTGATATGAGCAATGACATGGAATTAGGGATACTTGGGAAGATGCTGCTACTTGTTGAAACCGGTCTGGCTTTTGGTGGAGAAACCGCTTGTAAAATAGATCTAGGAGGCGAGCCGTGGCGAGGGGCTTGCAAATGGTCCTGGGTACTTTTGATAGCGGAAGTCCGTGTGCGATCTGGAGAATAAAGGCGTCTCACTCGCTGTAGTTCCTTTTCCTTCTCTTTAAAGCCCGAAATGGCGGCCACCAGCCGATCTTCAAGATCCTTCACTTGACTTTTGAGGCCATCATTCTCGCTTCGTAGTTCTCTGCAAGTCTTTTGAGAGTCTGCCAAAGCCGCCAATAAAGCCTCCGTCTGAGAGTCATGTTTTTCTTTGAGGGATTGGATCTGTGATTGAGCAAACACGGAACTTGGAGTTGTCGGAGACGCTCGGCCGCCACCACTACCTGTACTCTCACCATAGCCAGCGCTAATAGAATATGTAGAAGTAGTCCGTGGATGGACACTACTCGCGCTATCTCGACCATCGACACTGTTTCGACGAGATACTAGGTCCGATATAGCTCGGGCGAAGACAGGTGCAGGGCGAGAATTTGACCAAGAATCTGCGCGGGAGAGCGGCCGAGAACTAAGTAGATTTGGACTACTTGCTCCAGCACGTCCGCCTAGATACCTTAATTCACGCTCACCACTCCGGGTGCTTGTTCCGCTGCTAAATCTGGGAGCGAACATAAGGTCGACGTCAAACAGCTAGTAGGTTAAGCCTACCTAAACGGATCTCGGTCTCTTTCGCTCTCTGTTGAGGGAAAACCGCTGCTCATAGGACTGGACTTGTCACGACCTCCCAGCGAGATCGGCGTTCTATACTCCCGCTCACTTCCGTTACGAGAGTGTATCATAGACCTGTGTTGGTAGCCATCAGCAGGCAACCTCCAAGTCATGTGACGGGCTCACCTAATTCCAGCGATATCTCTCCGATCGTCTAGCAGGCCGGCTGCAGCGAATGCCTTGGCAGTTCGCGGCCCTAACCAATCGGTATTCACGGCTCTACCGACTCGTTCCCTGTCGCCGGATCCGTACGTGTATCGCTCCCTGTCCCTATCTGGTTCTCGTCCTTCATAGGCAGTACTAACGCTATCAGCCACACTGTAGGCATACTCTGAACCATTATATCCTGCTGACTCGGTGAATCGACGGTCACTGAATCGTGTGAATCGCGATCTGGTGATCTCCTGAGGGCGGACGTCGTCACCAAAGTTGGGACTTTGGTCCAGGCTCATGCTACGTTTCCTATAACGCCTTTCTCCAACTCCTTCGCGGTTGCGAGGTTGAGGAAGTGCGGCGGTCGAATTAGTCCTAGTACGAAATGCCGAAATGGGACGCCCTGCAGTTGATGCAGGGTTTGATTGCATATTGATAACTGCATCTATAGGCGGCCTTGTGCGATTGCGTTCACGCCCTAAAGAGCCAAATGGTGACGAGTTCAGAGTTTCAGGTGAAGCTGACGTTGGCCTTAACTCTCCACTTCTGGGAATAAAACGTGAAGTCGGTCGGGAATCGATAGCCGGGGATGGACCGGGAGTGGGAACGGGCGAATGTCGTGTCGGCACGCCAATTTGACTTTTGTGGTGTATTGCAGTCTGCGAGGCGGACGCGGAAACATTTGACCAAGGAAAATCAGGAGTTCGATGTGGCTCGTTTAATGTCAAGGGTGGTGCTGTCAACGGACTGGGCTGCTTTGAGGCGTCAGATGGTGTTCCCAGGTCAGATGAGGAGACGGTTGATGGTCCAGATGAGGGAGCGGCTGCTTCCGAAGCATTTGCTTCCAGCCATGGGATATGGCTGCGAGCAGCAGTCGGTTTAGGCGCGTGTGAGGGTGGAAAGACGTCTTGCGTAGAGTAGGTTCGTGGTGGTCGGATAGCTCGGGCGGGAGACGGAGGTTGGACGGAGGGTGTCAGTGCGACCACGGCACTGTTTCGGCGTACATGGGATGATGACAGATGATCCGGTTTAACAGGAATGCGAGATAAACGCCGCAGCGGCGATACGGGAGGAGAAGCGATCGGGAGGTTAAGGGGATCAGGTGATGGTGAGGAAGGCTCTGAGGGTAACGGCGTAACTTTACGGCTGGCAGCGTTGTTGAAATTGTTAGGTCGCAACAGCGCCACCAGGTCTGGGTCCAATCCGTCAAAGTCAAAGCTGACTTCCTCCTCCGGCTCCTGCGGCGGTGGACGCAAAAGAGATGTCTTGCGGCTGACAAAAGGTGTACTTGTTATGGGTGCATTACCATCTGGTAGCAATGACGACTCGTCGGCATTGAGCAAAGCGCTGCTATCGGCACTTGAAACAGTGTCGTTTTGGATGGTATTTGGCTTCGACCATGGGTCTGTAATGTCTTGAATGACAAGGTCAAGATTAAGGCTAAGGCGAGGGCTTCTATCGGAGAAGCTAAAAGATCTATCGACACTCTTCGCACCACATTGGTCCATCTGAGTATCACGAGAACCGCCTGGCTTTGAACGGCCGTGATCTCGCATGCTTTCTGGTGGAGTACCTAAAAAAATGGATGTTGTAAGGATATTCCGGCACAAATCGAATCGTCTCACCGATGTTTATCACAGACTCTTGGGAGCCATGATGCCCGCCTCGATAAGAGGCAGTATCAGAAGGCAGGGGTTCATCCAAGAGGAGAGGGTGATCTACAGAAAGATCAGGAAGCTGTTTCGATACTCCAGAACCGTCCGGGTCGTTTTGCGTTATTTTCGTAATTGGCTTATCCAGGTCAGCACGAAAGTCTGATGGATCATGGGGAGCACTTGAAAGCGAATGAGTAACATTATGTCTTATACACGAACCAGTCGCTCTAGAATGACTTCCAAAGCCTTGTCCTATAGTTGGGGCTGGTCCAGATGGAGTTGAGTCATCGAGGAGTATATTACGGGTATCTGTGGGTATGCTATCCAGACCACTTCCTCAAGGCGTAAGTGATCACTCACGCTTGCGTCCTTCTTCCATTACTCCATCCTGATCGATAAGCAGTACAGTCTGGTCTTGAATGCTGAGTTCTGACGGACCTACAAGGGATTTTCGTGCAGATTTCAGCTGAGAGAAAAATGACGGTTTGACTAAGGAGTTATTTGGTGTACTCCCTCCAAATCCCAAGCGACTACGGAGTGATTTAGATTGGGAAGCTCCAGAAACAGGGTTGCTAGAGACTGGATTAGATGAACTGGGCATCTTGACTCTATGAAGAAAAAGTTAAGTTTGAACGGGAAGGCGAATACAGAACGATAAGATCCAGTCGAAAAATGAAGGGCTCAAGACGAAGAACGCATTAGGATCGAGTTGACTCGGTTTGTAGCCAAAGACTACAGCCCTTGTTTATGCGTAACCGTGGGTATATTCAAGCACGTGACTATGTGACGCGTCGGTGTCTCGTAGATATATATGCAAGCTAGTTACATCGTCTAGCTCTGTGAATTGATAAAATATTTGGGCTCCCACATGGCGCCACGCCCTCGCAAACCTGTAGACCATCCGGGTATGGTACCTTGGAAAAATGTAGACCTGGGTGACACACTATCGTATGAAGTCGCTGAGGAATGGGAGGATGCATCGAGCGGAGATGACAGCTTGTATTGTACGTCTTACATTTGTCTCTGTGCCTTCCGACTCTGTGACTTCCCTTAAGACAATGATGACGATGACAATAGCGATGATGGCCGCAATAGTAGACCTGATGATTGGTATGCTTTTGAAGAGGACATTTTAGATCAGGACGATGATGTTGCCGACTCGGAATCTGGCGTCAATGTGGAGAAGGCAATTGAGGGCGATTTCAGGTGTGTCAAAATATGTCGTGAACCTCGAAATCGATCCCTTATCGATATGACAGCCGGCTGGTCGACAGTATCAAGAAAGGGGATCCTGTTGGTTCCGGTTCCGGTTCTGGCTCTGTGTGGGATATATCCATCGAGGAAGCGGAAGGATTTGACATACAAGAGGAATTAAGGAACGCCACCGGTATTGGCAAGCGCAAGCAGCGCGTGAGTTACTTTTCTTGGTTGAATAACTATTACCAAATTTTGCATAATTTCTAGCGCGGTCCAAATGACCGACCTATACTTTCACAACAAGTGAAAGCATTATTGGGAGAAGCGAACACCGCCTACGTGGCTCAAAATGTACCAGAAACCATCCGCCTTATGCAAGAAGTTATCCGTATCGAACCACGAGAGCCGTCCGCATGGACGACGCTGGCTCTGTGCTATTCTGATATTAACGAACCGGAAAAGGCTCTAAAATTGAACATCATCGGAGCACATCTGTTCCACGACGTCGATAAATGGATAGAACTTGGAAAAGAATCACGGTTAGTCGCCAGTACTACTTGTGTCGGAAAGTCCTTACTTGAAGTATGTCAGAAATTTGGGATACTTACGTCAAGCACTATATTGTTACCGCAAGGCTTGCACGTTGAATCCTGGTGACGTAAACGCACAATGGGATCGAGCATCCGTTTCAAAGGAGCTGGGGGACTTAAGAACGGCAAAAACTGCTTTTTTAGCCATTTTAAAGCGATATCCTCACAACATTAGCGCATTGGAAGAAATTCGTCCCATTTTAGTTGAACTATCTGAGGTTCCCCGTGGCATAGAACTTTATCAAGAGGCCTTTGATTATTATCAAGAGATATATCCAACTGGAAAGGCCGTTGATGTGTCTGGCGCGGAAATCTCTGGTGGCGGATTCGGCGACATACAAATAATTGTACTCGCGGACTTTTACAACTCGGTTGGGGATCCGGAAAAAACCATAACCACTATCCGAAAGGGTGTTCGATGGCTACAGGGACGGGCCGATGAGCGTCAATGGGATAGCGAAGCCGACGACAGAGAATTCGATGTTTCGGGGGTTACACGAAGGGATCAGACTACCGAGCAACGTGATACTGGTTATCCTCTTGATATAAATTTTAGGCATAGATTGGCCGTCGCAAGATTAATGCTTGGTGATCACGAGGAGGGAAAAGTAAATTTTTGACTTTATCACATCAAATTCATGCTTTAGCTGCCCTTTGTAGATGCATGGCCGTCTAATTCTGCAGAATGATGTTCGGGAACATGCGGTGCTCTTCACTGAAATCGCGGACGTTATGTTTGACCAAGGGTTGTATGAAGTTGCATTAGGAGTGTATGAGACACTGTCAGCCGATGAGACGGTGCGACTTGCCCCATAAATTGTGAGGCATGCAGTGGTATTAATGTTTTCCAAGACCAGCAGTTACCGCATTGTATTTCAAGCAGCCGCTTGCCAGCGTAACATGGGAAAATTGAGAGAGGCCGCCGAAGTTTACGAACATGGTAAGCTCAAAACATGTTTACCAGACTTCGACTGGGGGATGATTGTTTCCACAGTCCTTGCCGGTGATCCGGATCATATCGATGCAAAAATGAAGCTTGCGGAAGTTTATGAGGCAATGAACGAGCCTAGAAAAGCATTAAATTTGGTTTACGACGGTATGATATCCCCCACCTTCTGTACTCTGTAATCAATCGGCCCTTCACAGTCATTGACGCCCGTAGAAGGGATGTGGGTCGTGGAGATAATGCAGAAGGAGGTGAAAGAGACAATGCACTAACCAAGGACTCTCTTTTTGAAGAAAAATCGGCTCGTGGCAAAAAGAAAGTTAAGCGTGGCATGTCATTGGCTCAACTACAAACCCTTGAACTAGAACATGAAGCCGAGACGAAGCGTGGATTTGAGGCTCTCAAAAACCTAGCACCGGATATGAAGAAAGGTGACCCTGTAGCTGAAGTGGCATGGCTTGCCGAAGCGGAGAAATTGGTGGAAAGCTTCCGTGAGGTGAAGCCATTGTTTCCTTCGACCAGAGTGGGTGCAAAAAGACCTTTGTGGGGATATGTGAATAATTGCTATGTTGCTTTGACTAGATTGAATTCAGAGGAATGCCTGCATGGCGAAGAGCTGCGAGGAAGGCTAGAAAAGAAGCCGAGAATGATGAAGACATAATGGCCTCTAGGCTACAATTGGAATTGGGTAAGCTAGATTGAAGGGGTCTCATGCACACTTCTAATAACGTGGTGCAGAATATGATAAAGTAGCTCCTCGAGCGAAGAAGAAGGCCGGAGAAAAAGTAACGGAATTTCGCTGCATTTCGTTCGATGATTGGTTGTTCTTATTTGTAGAGGTTTGTTTGTTGTATTGTAAGGGTCCATTTAATTTCACTGATGGATTCTGAAGTATGCCTTTTTATTAACTAAAAGAGGTCAATATTCCCTTGCCGATGAGGTTCTCCGCCATGCAACGCAATCGGTGGTATTCCAGGAACCCAACCCTATGGACACATTACGACTTGCATTGATCAGTCAGTTGTTTGTTTGTGGTACCTTTTTCTACTAATACAAATCTTCCAGCCTGTGCCGTTTATGTCAAAGAATACGAGACAGTAGTAGCAATTTCTCGGAAAGTGATTAACAGCCATCAGTTTAACAATGAACCTCCAAGGCTACTTCTCGCAACACTTGCAAGTGGCCTACTTTCTGTAGACGCATTCATAGATTCCCGTCTACAAAAGCATATATCTCGTGAGGTTAAGCTTGCTGATGCTGTTGCCAAGGGCAGGGAGATACGATGGAATCCTCACAATCGCAGATATCACCTAGTTGGTGTCGATGAAGGGGCAAAAGATGAGCCAGAAGAGCCAGAAGTCAACTCCCCCGACATTACCGCACCAGACAAGCCCACCAAACATAACCCAGTGATGGTTTGCATTTACGGTCAACTTTGTGTTGCGGCACGGAGTTATCAAAGCGGAATATGTTCGTCAATCACAATCATGACATCAAATATCACTTTATAGCTCAATCGACAGTTTATTTACTGCATGCATATGAATACCAGCCTAACGATCCCATTATATGCATAAGTCTGGCAGTGGCGTACCTCGGGCGTGCAATGCAACGGCAAACTGATAATCGACATTATATGATCGCGGAGGTAAAGGACCATGATAACTTGGAGGCATACTCTATGAAATTAATATTTTCCTTCAGAGTCTCGCCTTTCTTTCTCGATATCGTGACACTCGAACCAGGGATCAAGGGAATGTGGATGAGGTGGAATTCAATTTCGGGAGGGCTTTTCATCAGATTGGTATGTTCGCATCCTAGTTCAAGCGAGGTATGCCGGTCACGGGTCCCCAGGACTTTTCCACTATGCCAAGGAACATTATGAACGGGTACTCACCAATACGGAGGAGCGTTTAAAACGAGACCCTAGTGTGAGCCATTTATCACGTGTAAAATCGTTGAACGTCCTGACCTTTATAATAGGACGTCGGTTTTAGCCGTGAGGCAGCTTATAATCTGTCATTAGTGTATATAGCTACTGGAGCAAGGGGACTGGTGAAGGAGCTTTATCGCAAATGGCTGTCTATTTGATCGTTCCAGCCCCTTTTACCTCGCAATGTATCCAATAGCATAATGTTGTTATCCAGTGTATCTCATCCTCGCATCAGATTTATCATACGTTCCATTGGTATTTTTTTCAATTCAGGAGATTTGTGGCTGTAGAAGTCAGCTTTATAAACTCTGTTATTGTCTATTCTCACCAGTAAAATGGGTTTAAGCGCTGGGAGGAAGTTAGTTGGTCTTTTATATTCGCCAATCGATTATCGATCCACCTACTCACAACACAAAGGCTCAAATCCTTGACCGAATATTGCCTTCTAAAATTCATGGGAAATATAAAACTCCCTTGGAAATATTCAAATTTTTGAAAATGCGCAGAAAATTTATATATTTTAAAAAATCCTGTGGGCACTAGTTTTCTAAATTGAACAAAGTCCATGCATATATATAGCTCAATTTTCGCAGTGCCCAAATACATAGTACAACTTGTGAAGTGCCCAGATGCATAGTTCAACACAGAAAATGCCCAGAGAATTTGCTACAGAATATTAATTTTCCACACATTTCGAACATTTGAACATTTTAAAAACCCACATTCTCCATGGATTTTAGAGGATATTCTAAAATAAAAAATTTGAGCTCCGGGCTGTGACTGCATCTTCCTTCGAATTCACCCCTTGTCCTGATAGTTCATGATCACATCCTGTTCTCATGCTATGGATCCCGCCACACATGTCAGTTTGTTGTAAATAATATTAACAATTTACCACCTATCACTCTCCTTCATCACTGATCTTTAAATGTGGGAGTTGTGATTTTCACCCACCATGCTTTTCTCCCTGGCTTCATGCTTTTCTCCCCGGCTTCATGCTTTTCTTCCCAGCTTCATGCTTCTCTCTCACTTCAATTCTATCCTATGGCTTCAAGGCTCCAATAACAACCCAAGTGTGAAATCTTAATATCTAGGCTTTGAGTCTTCTTTTACACGTTCTCAATGTTAGGCTGTCTACTCTCATCTACATTGTCGACGGTCGTACGACAGACCGGCTCGCCTGGATTTAGGCCCAATGCCTTCTTTGTTCGGTGAACTTCCGTATCTCTCGTAGTCCAGACGCCTTGCATTCCGGGAGTACGATGGTCGGCACATCATACAATTGCATCCTTCGGCCCTTAGCCCATACACTGGTCTGTTCAGCTACCACTCCCCCATCTTATTCCAGATGTAGGAATTTATTTCATCTTCAGAATGACTTATTAAGTAGGCACAGTTATTATAGTGGGAGTTGGTCGCCGTGCTTTCACTAGTACTAATATTACATAACAATTTAAATGGGGTCGTGAATTTCTAGAGACGTTGAGCAATCACGTGTGGATGCGATTATATCTTCCCACTCACCTTCATCACACCATCTGAACTATGGTTCTCAAAATCAATTTAAGTGGATCATCTCGTGAAGTGAATTTTTACCTAGATCTTTTGTCGATCTGTCTGACAAAACATGGTTAAAGATCGGTCTTCAACATGGGCAAAACTTGCGTGCCGAAGTATTGCGCCAGATAAGATTTTATGAAGAAATGTTCAAGCTGAAATGCAGGATGGATTGGCCTCAAGTTCTGAAAGTTGCAGAGGAATTCCGGGGTACACTTCATCGGATGGTACCAGATTTATTAGAAGAGATAGAAGGGATCGCTGTAGGAGTTAATGACCCTCAAGTAGGACCGTTGGATATAATCGCCCTCAACTGCAGGAGCGAGATAGCTCTAGGAAAGTGGACAGACGGATGCACATCATTGGGTGTGAATCTTCGAGAAGGACAAGCGGGGGGGTTTCTCGCACAAAACTGGGACTGGAACAGAAAGATGGAAGAGAATGTCGCATTGATGTCGATTGAAAGACTGGGGAAACCGCGAATTTGGATGGTCACAGAAGTAAGTGAAATTGATCTGAGCAAGCTCACTACATGTATGAACTGAGAAACAATAGGCTGGCATTATTGGAAAAATCGGCTTTAATTCGTCAGCAGTGGGAGTCTGCTTGAATGCCATTCGAGCGAAACCAATGGTTTCGTCTCTGCTTCCCATCCACGTTCTTTTGCGACGAGTTTTGGAATCACGATCTGTAAACGACGCAATCAGATTATTAACCGACTTCGGGGGTTGCGCAACAAGCGCACACATGCTCATTGCTGATCCTTCAAAAAGTCGAGGCGCCGAAATATCTCCCCTGGGAATGAGTATTATCAACGAGGATGAAGATGGGATTGTAGTCCACTCAAATCACTTCATGTTAAATCGCATGGTCGATGAACCAAGTTGGTTGGAAGACTCACCGTTTCGTGTGCGGCGCATCCACGAGTTGATATATGGGATTGTTAAAGACCATTATGAAAACGAGGATATAACACTGGAGCGAGTAAGAAATCTCTTCAGAGATAAGGAAAATGCTCCTAGAGCTATATGTCGAGAGGTTGATCCACAGGACACTCAGGATCAAATTGAATCGATATTCAATATTGTTATGGAGCTTAGGGAAGGGAACCCGAAGGGAGAGGTTATTTTCGGCATAGGGACCGCTGCTGAGACCAGGATTATGACCATGCCATGGTGAAGCTATTTGCCGTGCAACCTATGTGTAAACATTGTTTTTGTGTGGTGCCTAGGAAGGTCTTGATTGTGACATTTTCAATACAAAGCGCCTGATCAATAAAATGGTTTTGAGCGTTACCCTATTTTGAGATGATCCCGACGCTCCGCAACGTCCAGGAGTGTCATATGATGGAGGGGCTTCCTCTGCGGGATGAAAAACCAATTTACTGATGCTGTGTGTCTATATCGAGCAAGGGTGGAGAGGATAGCCTTAGAAGGATCTGACAGTAAGTTGATGCGCAGATTTTCACTACCCCATTATTGGAAAAGTATGACGACAAGTGATATGAGGAACGTGTCCAGACCGTTTCGGAGCAGGGAGTGCCGCAAACGTTTAAATCTGTAAGTTGGCACCCAGCATAGAAACAGCTCTGAGAAATACAATTCCTGTCACGGCCCACAAGACAATTAATCCACCGATAAGTTCGCGGTACAGAACTGTGACAATATCATCAGTTCCACGGAGACAAAAAGAAAAAAATATATCGACACGTTCAGCACGGTTGAACGGCGGAAAAAGCAACGGATCTCTCGAAGGGGCCGTGTAAATGTATTCACGAAAGTGGGGTTTGCCGGCAAGATGCCGATATTCCAGCAACCAATTAGCAACGTCAATTTGTCAAATTTACCAGGTTTCCCCAGACGAGTCCATCGTGCCGGTCATCTAGACGTCACAACCGCACGCACAGAATGATCTGGCGGGTGGAGGTACACAATGCGGGAGATGCCTCACATGGTAAAGCCGAGCTTTAGCAATGAATACTCGGCAACCGAGCGCCCATCGGGGAGATTCGGCGCATCAAGCGTGCATACTTCTACTCGATGCAGGCGCCAAAAAGGGGCAAATTGTTAGTGTAGCACCTTGTGCATGCTCGCACAACCTTATATTCCAACACAAATACTTTCTAAAATTCGTAGGGTATAAATTTTTCCTGAGAACATTGAAATTTTTGAAAAAGTGTGGAAAATTCTGTTAAAAGTGTAGAATATGAATGGCCAGACTGGGAATTGAACCCAGGGCTTCTTGTTAGGATCACCCTTTTGGGCCCTCACAACTTGGTCTTACCTTGATAACCCTTCTGGGATCCCAACATCAGTGCCTTGGACTACAGAGCCACTGTCTTGTGACCCTGACACTTGGTATATGTTGGGATCCCTGTGTTTCAGCCCTGTTAAGATCTAAGCAAAGGGGGAAAAGGGGATAATTTCAGAGGTCTGAAAATGGTGAATCAGACTAATTAATTGGGAGGTCTAATTCTATAAGCAAAGTGGAGCTTGGCTTCAACATATGTGTTGTGCCCTCACATGAACTTGTAATATATTTAGGGGTTTCTCTCAGATAGCTCAATAAATGCTAGAGTGTTACAGAGCTTCAACAATAAAACAAGCAAAGATCCAGTAATTTAAATACTGATAGATTAATTAGTTGCACTATTAAGCTTAAGCAACTAAAATCAATGCTTATTTTGATTATTGAAAGGTTCAATAGAACTGTGTATGACTCTTTCAGCAAATAAACAGCTATTCCTTGAGAATAGGGGCTGTAACTTAGGTATGGGCCTTGAATAATCTAACTGTTAGCAGGGATTTCAGTAAGGATACTTATTAGGTTTATTATGTATTTGAAAGCCTAAGGGGTAGCTGTGAGGCTGGGGAACTTAGATGATTAGCTAAGTTCAAGAGTGTTGACAAAGAGTTCTAGATTCTGCAAGTGTAGGTGCCTGCAGTTAGTATATCAGACTAAGGCTATTATTGTCCTTAGGATTATGAGATATGTAAGCTTCTGAGCTGTGCTGTAAAATATGTGTGTGATAAGTTATTTTATTGTGGATTTCTGGCCCTCCTTATATACATTTTGATAACTAATTATTTAACTATTTAAGTATTTTATGATATTATTACTGAGTCAGTGTGAAGAGTGGTATAAGTTCTGACCATTCTATATACGAAGAAATGAGTAGAATGGGAGGAAGGATGATTCGAGTGGAGGCCTCAACTGCTATAGTTCGAGGCCTGAAGTGTTAGATAGTTCAGATATTGCTACCTATGTAGTATCTGACACATTACCCTGATGTTACAACCGTGTCGTAACCCATGTCGCAACCCGATGGTCTCCGAGAATACTACAGTCTATCGATGTTCCAAGTTATTGATCAAGTCATCATTTCGGCAACCTTCGGAATACCGACACTGATGTATACCTTCATGGCGATCAAACCTCATTTACGCCCCTGTCAAAATATACTCGTACCATCTGGTTATGCTTTGATACGTCCCCTTTCATTATGATGATCCGTTTTACTCCATGTTTCACATATGCCCATATATACCTGTAGCCCGTGGACTATTCCCTTTTCTCGTAATTCCGCTCTCGGCTAAATCTCGGCTTTCGATCTTATCGTAACTTTCCAGTTCCTAGTCAAGCTTATTTGTCAATGCCGTTTTCTGCTCTTCACTTAGTTAGTAGTTTCTAGACGCCGATAACTCGTATATAAGACCCACTGTAATGTAACTACTAGACAATCAGAATATCGACTTAGAATATTGACTTAGATCGACTTAGAATATCGACTTAGATCGACTTAGAATATCGACTTAGATCGACTTAGAATATCGACTTAGATCGACTTAGAATATCGACTTAGATCGACTTAGAATATCGACTTAGATCGACTTAGAATATCGACTTAGATCGACTTAGATACCCTCTAATTTCCGACTCCATTATCTATTCACGACCACCACATTCCGACTCCATCCGATTTACAATTCAACCTACATTTACGACTTCAACCTCTAATCTCCGACTCTCAGTCTCCAACTCTCAGTCTCTGACTCTCTCAGTCTCTGACTCTCAGTCTCCGACTCTCTCAGTCTCTGACTCTCTCAGCCTCCGACTCTTGGTCTCCAACCCCTCAACCCAACCCTCAACTTATCCTTCAGTTTCCGATCGGTAGTTACCGAGAGGTTTACTTGACAGGACTAGTTTTCACCCACCCGAAATTTAAGGACACCTGACGGTAACTTGCGAGGGCGCAGCACATAAGCTGAAGCCAAGTCCTTCCGTTCGGTCCCTGTCGGCCAGCCGACATCTGTCAGTTTCTGCTCTTAACACCTGATCACCACTCATAGTAGACCTAGTTTATGTCTTACAAGTGGTGGTGCTTGGGTAAAAGTGTGTCTGAGTTTCATTTGGTGCCAAGTGCACCCACAAGTATACACAACGCTTTGAACTAATGAAATGATGCAATATTTGAAGAATATAAAAGATAGAAAAATATGAATAGAATGTGTAAAATATAAATAAAATAAAAGAAGTGTTTTACCACAATAAAACTGTGGTAAAAGCATACTCCTCCTCACACTCCTCACAGCAACGCTCAGCATGCAAGGAGTTCCAGACAGCCTTTTGTACTTAGAATTTGATAGTTGAACAAAAATTTTTTCTTTGTAGGGAAAGTATGGTCTGGCTTGAATCACCACTGTGAAGAGTGGTGGAAGTTCTGACCATTCTATATATGAAGAAATGAGTAGAAAGGAAGAATATTGACCTATTTGGTGCAATATAAGAGAAAGTGTGAGAGAGAGCACGAGATGATGCAGTAGTCAAAGAGTGCAATGGATTGAGTGGAGGCCTCGACTGTTACAGTTTGAGGCCAGAAGTGTTAGATAGTTCAGATATTGCTACCTATGTAGTAGCTGACACGTTACCCTGATCACCGCTCTGTTGAGATGAGATGGACTTCAACCTCACCCAGGTATTGCAGGGACCCTTGCAAACGTGCGGGGAGCTCTATTCGCATGTAGCTACATATATATACAATAAGAACAATAGAATCTCAATGAGGAGAACAATAAAGATGTGAGACAAGAGGACAATGGGGGAAAGGAACAAAGGAATATGAGCTTGTATGATGCTCAAAATCCAACACGCTCGTAGTAGGCCTAGTTTATGTCCTACAAGTGGTGGTTGTTGGGTAAAAGTGTGTCTGAGTTTCATTTGGTGCCGAGTGCACCCACAAGTATACACAAAGCTTCGAACAAATGAAATGGTGAAATATTCAAAGAATATAGAGGATAGAAAAATATGAATAAAATGTGTAAAATATAAATAAAATAAAAGGAGTGTTTTACCACAATGAAACTGTGGTAAAAGCATACTCCTCACACTGGCTGGTGGGAGTAGATAGGGATGTTTTATAAAGCTGAGGCCCTTATTGAGATTGTGTTTACAGATTATATACAGAATTTTATATTTTGATATTTGGCTGGGTTTCCATAATTGGGATCTGAATCTAAGTTAAATTTGCATATATGTGTATTTAGAGTCAGGTAGACAGTATGTGGATGTGTCATATAGCAGAGACTACTGTAGGCTAAATGATACTAAATGGTAAGCTGCGTGCTGAAAATAACTGTGCTACTTATATCTGACAACAAGTGGCTACTTCATGACTGCACCAAGTACTCAACTGTTTGTTGTAGTTCGTGTCATATAGCCGACTGTCTGGCTAGCGAGGATCGTTGCAAAGTGGCCCGCTGCGAACTGCAAGATTGGGCATAGCTTACAGCAACTATTTAGGCAATGACTATTTTTCCACACAGGAATACATCCATCTAGATCTATTTATGGCTTGTGCTATTACTTATAGGTATCCGGCCCCTCACAATAGGACCCTAAAATGCCGTGATTATAATGTATATTCCAAATTGAATGGATATATCGTAAAGTGCCCGGAGAATTGTTTAGAATATATGGAAATTTCATGCATATTTTTAAAAGTTTGAATTCTCGGGAAATTCTATATTTTCAATGAATTTTAGCCTCAAGGATGTGATTTTTCCGAAAGATTAATGATGAAAAACTAATCCATCCTTCCCGTACAGCCACCGACACTACGCTGTTCCGGATATCTATGCCGGGGTTTCAAAATTCAAAAAAAAAGTCCTGCTTTGGAATTCATGGACCAAGTGTGTGATATCTCACAAACAGAGTGCAATTAAGACCCAATATTTTAGGACATGTATTATATATAATAGAGGTATCTCCGGAACGCTGTAATTAGCGGCAAAACACCTTCAAAAACGGAGACGCTATGATGTGCCTCGGGATACCATTTTTCTTGGTCCTTTGGCTCCAGCCCAACACATGGTCTTTACCGGTGAAATATCGGTCCATCGGACAACGAGGGTGAAGTCTGAGGAAAATTGTTTAGTACTCTGTTGTCCATTATACTTACTCGCGCGTCTATCGGTCAACGCATAACAGCTATAAACCCAACGACTTGTGACAAACTGCGGTATCGCTATGACTGGATATGGCAGGAGAGGTCTGAATATATATATATTACCACTTCCTCCGAGATGAAGTGGGGACGCTGCTTGTAACAAATACGCTCAGTCTACACAAAGTAGTGACTCGACTATATTTACTACCTGTAACAAATACGCTATGTTACATTAGGTAAGAAAGTGTGAAACAACGAGAAGTAGTGATAACGTACCTCAGTCGACACAAAGTAGTGACTCGACTGAGGTATGTGTCTGGAGTGTCTGGGACTAAATAGTAAATGATTATATTGCGTGGAAACGATGGTAGTAAGACCGTATATTGGGCAGGAACGATGCGGCTTCGTGTATCAGTGTACGGTGTGGTGTAGCCATCTAGGCTTGGTAATGCGGAGTGCGTGAGCCTAAATTCAACAATCTTCTCAGTTTTGGCTTCTGTTCCATAAGTACATCCGAGTCTTCCCCACGGTTAAGTATCATTCAAAATTCGGAGATAGAGACCGCAGGATTGGCGCGATAACCAACCCATCGTTCGCTCTCCGGAAACCAGAATTTGTATGTTTTTAGAGAGAAAACATGGGGGGTACTTGTTCCCCGCATTCCCTCCTCTCTGCGGGGTTTTCTTAAACCATGACTAGACACGAAGACGTTGCTGGGGGGGGCGACCAGCTCCCTCATATCCGTGACACAACCACCATGGATAACTCATATTTTGCTGATGAAAAGAATGAAAGTGACATGGACAATGCGGAGGTGTCAGGCTTTGAGCATTTTAACCCCTCGGATAAGCTCTACGACGACAAGGGGAATGAAAAGGTCATGGAAACAGCTAAGGATTTCGCCACTGCTCTAGTCAGTCTTGACGATGACCCAACTCTGCCAATTCATACGTTCCGTATGTGGTTTTTGGGAATTGGTCTCGCAGTCTTCGGCTCAGTCTTAGGGATACTTTTTGTGAGTATAGTTATGTTATTTTACGAAGTACGACTCTATCTAAAGCTGAAAATTACAGCAATTCCGTCCCCAAGTTATCAGTGTCTCGGCTTTGTTTCTTCAACTGCTTGCCTACATGTTGGGTAAAGTACTTGAAGTGACTATCCCGAGCCCAGGGAGCCGATTCCACAAGGCTAACTGGTTTTGGAACTTTATGAACCCTGGACCATTCAGTATAAGCTTCTACTAGATATTATAGGATAATATTGATGAAGCTTTTCCAGATATCAAGGAACATGTCGCCGCACAGATCATGGCCAGCACTGCAGCAGGAGCCGCGTTGGCTTGCCTCGTGTTTGCCTCTGACGATCTATTCTACAACATCACTGTCAATGTACGCAGGAAAATGCATGTATCTTGAGTCTTTACAACCTGATCTTTGATTTTATAGTCTGGTAACGCCATCTCCACCTTGCTTGCATCACAATTACTTGGTTACGGAATTGCTGGGATATTCCGTGCGTATCATCGTTCAGCAAAACTTACTATGTTTATAGGCTTCCTTCTTATTCATGTTTCTTCCACCTAGGTTCTTTCCTAGTATATCCCACTACGATGTTGTATCCCCGGAACTTGATCTATGTAAACCTCTTTGATGTCCTACATCGATCCAAGGGAGAGCTTCTTCGGGGCAAACGGTGAGCCTCGTGCCCTTTAAAAAATGATCAAAGTCATAGACATCTACTAGTTTGCGTTTCTTCTGGATTGTTGTTGGCGCAGTGTAAGCAAGCTGATTTTTTTCACTTTGTTGACGATCCATTTAACTACCTCTGAAACAGTTTCGTGTATGAGGTAATTAATTAATTTTTTTAGTCATTACATCTTCATTTGTTTCGTTAATATAGTGGTTCCCTGAGGTAACTTGGCTTAGATCTCCCTCTCCCTGCAATGCAATGCACTTACCTTCCTTCTCCTAAGTACATCGCTCCTCTCTTTGGATCATTCAATATTGTTTGCCTCGCTGTGCGCGACTCCGACTGGGTAACCAATGTCTTCGGTGGCGCTGAAGGAAACGAAGGAATGGGTCTTCTCGGCTTTGGCCTTGACTGGGCGAGTGAGTAAATGAAAACTCATTAGTCACTTGACAACCTTCTCAAGGCTGGAATAGATATCACCAGCGCACCATTTTATCAACCTCTAACAACGCAAATATCTAGTGAGCCTCCTTTTATCCAATAGCGTAGATCCCTTGAACTAAGTCTATTCCGGCAGCTTATGTCGGATGGGCTATTAACTACATCGTCCTTCCTCTCGTATATTACCGTAATGTTTGGTAAGTTAATATCACTTGGAGCGGTTGAAATCATAGGCATATAAATTTGCTTTCAAGGAACTCCAAGAATTTCCCCTTCATTAGCCAGAATTTGTTCTGTAAGTCTTTCAGTCTTCCCGTGGCATCAGTAAATCGGCTTTTGATGTGGTCGGCTTCGAAGAAGCTTCCCCCCCCATTCTTCATTCTATGACGCTTTTGGACGTTGTAGAGCATCTGCAGCAGCCTGGAGCATCCCAGAATAGGGACTTCCTCCCAGCGCTTAAAACCATTTTACTAATGCGACCGAGTAAATCACGAGACTTATTATTTTCTGGCAGTCGAGAATGGGACAATTTACGACCAAACATTGATTTTAAATCCGTAAATAATCTATCTTCCCGTATAAATTCATTGATGTCTACAGCTGGTCGCAGGGATTTCTCCTTAAACAGGACCGCATTCGAGATCGTAGGTCAACCATGGCAAAGTGGTTCAACTGTGATCTTCCACCTTGGAATCAATTTGTCCATTGGTGAGTATCATATCACTGGTGTATTTAATCGTTAAATTATGAAACAATCAGGTGCCACATTTGTGCATATTGGGTTATGGTAAGCCTCACACTGTCATTCCTTGAATGAGGTTTATTCATAATACCTGTATAGGCATGGAAAAGAAGTAGGTACACCAATTATATATTGGGCATTCTACTGAGCAGTTTAACAGTTTTATCACACTTTTTTAAACTAGTAAGACACTTTTTTATGCGTCATTAGCATATTCTTAAGGATCTATATCCAGCTTCCGGGGTAAACTAATCGATGATCCCCATTACGCCAAAATGAGGGTGAGTTGACTTATCATGATGATTGTGTACATGGATACCGACGATTTATGCCAGGTTTACAAAGAGGGTAGGTCCCACGTTTCGCAGTAGTATCAGGTCTCTCAATTGTTCTTACAGTTCCATTGTGGTGGTATGGTAGTATCGCAATTGGAGGTATGTTACCTGGCAATACGTTATCTCCCTTGTTGACCAATATTTTTCTCCTTCAGCCTTTGTTGTCGCTAGTACGTCATGATAAATCACAAGGCTCGTCCGCTAACGAACGATGCAGTGGTCTGTGCCTATACCGAGCGTTCACAGTTCGTAAATATGTTATTGTTCAGACTGCTAGGTTACTATATATCTTACAGATTACCTTGGTGGGCACTCATCGTTGCCCTTCTGTTTTCTATTATCACTCTACCATTCTACGGAGCTATGAACGCCATTTTTGCGTATGTTCTCGAATTATTATAGCCCATGTTTCATTGAACTAACTGACATCAATCCGTAGCTGGATTCCTAACATGACGTCGTTATTCCAAATCATTGCCGCTGCTCTAATCCCCGGATCTTCTCAAGCAAACATGGTGCGCCAGGTATATTCTCGTCGTTTTATGACCTGTCCTAAATTTTTTCTTCGGTTTCCGTAGTACTTTGAATTATATTCTAGTCGTGGCCTGACACAAGCGGCAGCCATGCTTTCTGATCTGAAGCTTGGACAATATACAAAACGTAAGCTGTACATTCAGTTTACCATTACATAAGTCCACTGACGTCTCTTGGTAGTTCCCCCTCGTGTGAGAAATAAAATGGTGTTACTTTTGATACAGAGATGATTGACCTACTCCACTCTATCTAGGTAACTTTTATGGTGCAAATTGTAGGAACGGTCGTCGGCGCATTACTTAATTGTAAATATTTTCTTTCCTCTCTTTCCTTATTGCAGATTTAGGCACTTACATTATTTCAGATGTCATCATGCAGAGTATCGTGGACAATGAGCGTTCCATTCTGGTAAGAACTTTCATTTTAGCGGCCAGTATATGCAATTCAACATAAACTACGGTAATAGTTGAGTAACGAAGGTACTCGCATTTGGAGCGGTCAACAGATCCAATCTTTCAATGCTAATGGTGAGTTTTTATTACCAGTGTGGAGGATGCCGTCATCTTATCGTGTTGTAAGCTGTGCTTTGGGGCGCTCTTGGAAAGGAGATTTGTAGGTGTTGACTGGTTCTGAGTATCATGTATTCACGTCTGGCACTTTTTAGATGGTCCCAATGGCCCTTACTTCATTGTCCCACTTGGAATCGTTATTGGCTTGGGGTTGCCAGTTATTCCCTGGCTCATTTACCAGAAGTACGGTTGGAAGTGGTTACGTTACGTAAACACGGCCATTTTAGCTTGTAAGGATTGGTCGAATTTTCCCCGTCGCTCTATTGCAGAACTAACTTCAATTGTAGCCAATATCGGTACCTTGGCAGGTGGAACTAATGGATATGTTAACACCTGGATGGCCATTGGTCTGACATCCCACTTCTACATCCGTAAGTATCGTGCTGGATGGTTCCGTAAATATAATGTTCGTCCTTTTACATTGTTCCAGCCCGAATGAGCTTTGAATTTACTATTTCAGTATCTTTTCGGAGCTGGTATTGATGGCGGAGCACAGATATTTGTATTCATATTTTCAGTCAGTCCACTTGTTACAGAAAAAGAGACATACACTAACTGAGACCTCAAAAGTTTGCTCTCGCTGGGGCAGGAGGGGTGACAGTTCCATTCCCGCAGTAAGTGTCACTGACTTGGTCAATTATATTTTATCTCAATTACAATTTGCAGATGGGCCCTCAATCCAGCAGGAAATGCGGTAAGTAATAACCTGTAATGTGATACGAAAAGTCAACTTTTTTTAGGACTACTGCAAAGTCGCTGGTTCCTGAGGATGATTTCCGACTTTCCTTGCCCTTGTAGTTACACGATATAAAATAACTTGTTCGCGTCGCTTCGTGGGGTACAGTCTTTTGTACTGTGTATTGATGGTTAGGATTCGGAACGTCACATATATAACTCGCACGCAGAATTCAACATGCAACGTGTCTGGTTAGAAGGACTCCCTGGACTTGCCACATCATCTCTGATCAAACGTCATGAAGACTTGATCACAGACAACAGTACTATTAGTGGTACATAGCAGTGTAAATAAGGCAAACAAGCCTATCTCCATCTACAACAAATTTACTCCGTTCATGAACACTTGGTGTTGGTTGATTCAGGTGTAGTATTTTAGCACTTCTCAAGTAAACTTGGCCCTTGGATCCCAAAATATGACGGGAAAATGGGAGGGAAAAAAATGAAGAAGGTAAAGTGGGCGCGATGGCGGGAGATGAAAGAAGAAGAAAATTGGCATGGGGCAATGAGGACGGGATAGGTCAGAACACAATACGAATAACAGATATCGTTAAGACTGTATATGGGCAATCTCACGCTACACACATTGTGGAACGAAATTAAAAGGAAACAAATAGAGAATATGAAGATTATGCTGGAGTTGCTCGTAGTTACGGGACTTTCGAATTGTCTAAAGGGAACCTTATCGAAACCTGTGAGCCAACTATTGGATTCAATCATTGTATTTTATTTATCCATAAATATAGCCTCAGTGAATCAGTGCTACCGCATGGGTGACGATCTCATTGAAAACAGCATCACCCCCGCAGGCCCGAGAGCCTGCCTGTATAGATTTCCTTACCAGACCTTTCCAAGTAACCCAATGAGAAGGGAACTTTTCCCTTAAAAAGGCAACTGCAATTGATGTTGCCCAAATATGAATGGAATTGTTGGTATTTTCGATGGCAGATGATACATCTGAGGGTGGGTTAAGAATTTGAGCCGTTGGAATACCTGTGATCTGAGATAGCTTATCCATGTTGTGGATGTCATATAGTCCTTCTAATGATTGCAGATCGCTCAAGGCTCTGAATGTTCCTCTGAATGCAGGATCATCGTGGTTGACCATAGTGGGTGGCGCCGTTTGATTTGCGGTAGTGGAAGCTTGATTGGATATCCCGTTCCGAGGTCTAAATAAGAATGATCGCAAAGATTTAAGCCACGAAACGAAAACTAGCTCATGCTTAAGAGGGGGGGCGATACATAGGACTGGGGGGATATTGCCTCCAAATAAATAGAGTAGTTCATCAGGCTCTGAAGCAGACGTCTGGAAGAAAAAGGCCGACGGAACGTCGTTTGGCGACTGTTGCTGCTGCCGCGAGGGGGGCCAACTCTTGAATGCGCCAGGCATTCCGGAAGCCCCTGGAGATGAACTTCGATGAGAGGAGGCAGGCGTACCGATCTGGGAACCGTGGCCCCTATCCCTGCCAGAGGGGGGACTTCCTGGACGGTTGTCATTATTGCCGTTATTATTTCTGGTCGATGGGCTAGTTGCTCGGCTCTGAGGGCCACCGCTTGCATCTGCGGCGGTGGTGCTTGGATTGTTGCTTGTATGGTTCCTATTGTTTGTCGGCGAGTTGTCAGGCCAGCTTCTATGGGCGGAGGAAGTCGCATCACTTTGGGAGCTACTATTTTCACAAGAAGCAGTACTTGCAGGGCTGCTAGTGCCATGACTTCCACCACCCCCGGCGGGTGGGCTCTCGCGCCGTCGCCGACGTGCTGTAGCTGAAGTGGCGATGAATGCAGTGCGGGAACTCGTTATTTGATAATTAACCCCAAGCTGAACGATCAAATCATTTATTATGCCCTTTCTTGTAGCCGGTGTGAGTGTATGCCATCTTGATATGGCAGGAGGAGACCAAGCTCTCTCTCATAATCCAAGATGAGTCGATGGGCAGCCAGTGTGTGGATGAGAGGCGGCAGGTCAGCAGGCACTCCTAGTATTTCTTCTACGAGCGATGATTGAAGGGGAAAGGCTGGTGTCACTGGTACACGATATTCTATGAGAGAATCGTCCGTCAACCTTCCTGTAAGAATTACATGGCTCGGTGTGGGCTGTCCGCGCGGAAGAATAGCTGTCACAGAGAGCCGCTTGTTTGGGGATAGCGATAGTTGGAACGGGGCTTGTTGAACTGAAGTATGGAGCAAGTCGTGGACGTTCAGAAATCCTATGCGATGTCCAAGACCAGGAAGACGAACCTCCCCCTGGATGAATCCCCCAGTTGATAGCAGGGTCTTCCACCATTGAACTTTTCATGCCTCCGAGAATCCTGACACATTTGGACGATATGTCTTCTCCATCTAAGGTCATAAAGCATTCACCATTTCCGGCGCTTGCAAGACCTTCACATAGTTCGGTGCTCGCATCACCCCCAACTCCTAATGTAAAAACTCGAAAAGGATGTTCGGGAGCTGCTGATTTGGCTGCCTGACGGACGCACTCAGTGGCCGTGTTTACATCCAAAATCTAAAAGATGGTTAAGTTCAATAACAATAAGTATGCGGAAACATACGAGACCGTCCGTGAGGACGAATACGCTTGTAGGCATTATCCAATTTCTTGTTGAGATGACATGTTCGAGCGCTGGGATGAGCTCGGTTCCACCCTGGTCTACCTGGATCGCTTCTACATACGCAAACTGCATTGTGCATTTATTAAGCGGGGCAGATACACATATGATATAGGAACGATACTCACAGATTCACGAAAGAAAATATCGTCATACGGACGACTTCCAGAAGTCCACAGGGTTTGGTAATTCTGATCAAAACTGTAGACGTTAAACCAGGAGTGTTCCGCTGGGAGACTTCGAAGTAATAACATTAGAGCATCTTTAGCCTTTTGGAGCTTGTTGTCGATGAGCATACTGCCCGAACGATCGATTAAGAAGAGGTACTCTCTGTCTTGAAACCTAGTCGATTGAAACTGGGGAACAATTGTTAGCGATAGCGCTGTCGACGCTCCATCGCATTCCGCAATGCAACGAGAGATATCAAGGTCTATGGCCTGCACAATGAGGAGAAAATTTTTATTTAGTGACACATCGTCTGAATTGAACTGTCTTCTGGTTACGTGAAAAATGCAGCCAGCTGGGTTTCTCCGTATAGGTGGGAGAAGCATATCTACTAGGTTGTAATTGGACTCCACATGGAGAATGTTTCCTGACATTTGAATGTCTGCGGTGATACTCAGGCGGGCTCTGTGAACTGTTCCTTTTAGCGGGTATAAAATTGAAGTTGAGGGGGCACCATAACGCCCAGCTACATGCGAAGGAAGTTGATATCTAATAGTGTCGTCTTGGTCGTTGTCAGACATGTCCATAACATACTGTCAGTTGGTGATACCATAGCAATGATCGAGTTAGAAACCGAGTAAGAGAATATATTAATGGGCTCACTGATATCACAACTGTAACAGTAGTATTCGGTTGTAATGATCCAATGGAAACTACAAATACTGAGTGATGAGTAGTCAGGGAAGAAATTCTGGTGGAGTAAGAAATTCTGGTCGCACTATCTTGCTGGTACTGTTCCAGAAGACCAGCCAGGCGATTTTCACTTATCGCCTGCTCATAATCCTTCTCAGCGTCACTAATTTCTTTGACGACGCCCTCTAACATGACGCCTTCATTAGTTTGCATCCTAAAGCTACAAACTGCCGCACGAGCAGGGACAGGAAATACATAGTACGCTTCAGCCAGCATAATAGGCCCGTTGTAGATATACGTTTGAGAAAGGATCGTACGCGAAGAGACGTCCGTTATGAATATGTGAGCTGCTAGAGACGCTAATGGTAGCCAAGTTGCGTTGCCATCATTGGCTGTGGAGACTATTCCTGACACATGGGGGGATCGCATGGTAAGTATGGTACGAGTGAGGGGGCTCAGTGTATAGCCTTCCGTGCGTTAGTAGGCAAGTCATTCCTGACAACTATATAATGGTCCGATAACGGTTCTAGGGCTAAGGGATACACGCTATGAAGTCTAGATGCCAACGGATAAGTCCAAAGCGTAAATATGAAGTGCCAGGTCGATTTTCAAGTACGCGAGGGCAATGGGGACGGAGTGAAGCGTGCAGAAAATCATCCATCCAAAAGAGAACGAATGTTGGCATCCGGTTCGGACGGCGTGCTGCAACCGCATGGCTAAGGCCAGCTTAAAATGAATTATTTGGGCCTTTATGAGAGATGGCCCAAGCATGCGGGTACTAAGCTTTATGAAGTTATTAGGACCATGCACCATGCTTCCCAAGCAATGGCCATGTATTGCGACGGTGGTCATAGTGCATTTCAAGTTTGCAACAATGGCTGTGAGAGAACGCTGCTGGTCAATGGTATATTATTCGAGCTTGAGGGCATTGTTGGTTGTCATCCCACTTGAGTGGCTTAAGGTGAGTAAGTTTGGTTGCTAGTGGAATATCAAAAGTTATGAAATGGCCGAAAACAGAAATAAGCAGGAATCCACTCAGAGGACTGAAACCTGCGCCAGTCCGTTAGGATCATTTCGAGTTTTAAAACCAGTGGTAGTTCAGTTCCCTTATCAGAAGACAAAAAATGAACGTGATGGCGAAAGAGTGCCTGCCTCACCCCAAGAATAAAATTGACGAATGAGAGATAATATCGGATGGCTTAGGGGGACTAGGAGCCACCGCGGAGTGTCGAATTCCGCAATTTAATTGTCTGTTTCACCGAAGTATGCCTTATTAGTCTGGAGAGATGTCATGCTTGCGCATGCGTCAGTGCGGCGTCAAAAAAAACCAAGGTTACGAGTGTCTCCCAGTTGCAAGAATTTGAGTCCGCCTCACAGAATGAGTTACTCGCGATCGCCATGGCTCTCCATTGGTCGAGTCCGAATATTTTTTTCAGTATGAGCGGCAGAGGTAAGTGAAGTTCTGCTCCATGTTTTAGAGGTAGTGCAAGTAGAGAAGTTTCCTGAAGTCTGCCATTCGGATAGGGTTACAAACCAAACGGCTCCAGAGTAGATAAACTTTTAACCTGTTGTCCTACTCATTGTCAACCACTCGACGAAAGTGAGACATTTTCGATGAAGGTTTGGACAGGTATGGTCGCCATTTTTTTGGCCTAAGTTCATACTGTCGCCTGTCAGCCACTCAAGAAAATCCGCACAAATTTCGAACTTGACAGCTAGAGATGACCTGCTCACTGATGGCAGTTGAAATATGATGAGTTCAGTTAGAAGCCAACGAAATTCTCCGATACAACTTAACCTTGTTCGGTAGACTGAAAATTGGTGAAAAGTACCATCAGATCATTATGAGCATCGTGTGAGTATGTGACAGCTCAATCAACAGCTTCGCTTCCATGTTCATCTGCTCCACACCCGATATAGCTGATATTGATGTTCCCAGGTTGAATTCGCATTGGAAGTCAGTCAGGATGTCGCCTTTGCCAGTAGGAAGCTAACGTGTGAATGTTAAAGCCACGCTTGAGAATGTGCACCCACCTGCTCCTACGAATGTCAACTCTAGGTGTACACCGCGGTGACAACATAGGTAATAATTGGGAGAGATAAGGAAGTATACAAGCAAAATGCACTCTACTGAGGCTTACACTCAGTAGGGTTGTTGGGAGTGATTAATCCCTGTATAATTATAAGGATATCTAGTTGAATGTCAATGAAGAAAGGAAAAAATTTGCGTTGACTGAAAGGGTTGCTGTCAGTGGAGAATATTCAAAATTTTAAAATAAAAGCGGGTCCTCTATTTTATCGAAACTGAATGATTTGGTGTAGTGCCGCTGAACTTTGGCAATTTTGAAAAGGCACGTAACTTCCGTCATGCGGCCTTTCCCAAGTAGCGACCGAGTTGTGCCAGCGCTAGCTGTTTCATCTGAATTTAGGAGTGAAGCGCCCTACGTATGCTATACATACACAGGCTAAAAGTAAATTTTGAGGAATAGTGGTTTGATCAGGGAACATTCGTCTATCTATAAGCAAAAGGCTGACGCTCAATGCGTTACTACTAACCTCCACGCTCTACGCCTTCTTCAATGGCTCCCGAAGCAACTCAAGAAGTGATCGTCGACCTCAAGCTATCAAGAGAGCCCAAAGCGACAACAGCTATCAAGGCCAATGTTGCGGCATTACAGGGCTCATTCACGTCAGGGAAGGGTAACGAAGTATACGATGTTCAAACCGCCCTGGATGACATCCCACTTGTGCATGATGCTCTCCAGCTTTTCCTCGAGTCTAAGATGGTGGAAAGCGAGGATCTCATAAACAACAAGGATCCTGTCAAGTGCGACCATTCATTCTCTTTAAATGTGACGGGGTTAGATAACCTGCTGTTATAGAGAGAGACTTTACTGTGCGACTGGATATGGGCTCATCCAGGCTATTAAGGCAGTGATCAGCTTTGAGGATGAAGTTCGTCTTAATCACATTTATATATCAGGCTAGTCTTACGATTTTTTTACAGGATTTAGCAGCTGCAATAGCAATCGTAAAACACGGCAACACAGTCGCAGGACAGCACAGGAAGCGTAGTTCTTTTGCGTCCAAGCTCACATCTCTGGTCACTGCCCCTTCGGTCTCTTTCGTTAAATCCATGACTGTCATAGAACGACACGCGGAGCTTACCTTTGCGGAGACTGTCTTCGAAAAAGCCGCCTTGGGTATAGTTTATTCCGGGGATTGGTTGGCATTCATCAAAGAAGCGTATGCCCCGTTTTGTCTCGTCTCCCCTCCGTCAACTGAATATAATGATCTATTCTATACCTAGACTGAACATGCGGACATGTGTCCAGATATACCGTCTGCTTGCTCGTTATATGGATACCATGGACGCGGAATCTGTAGAAGCAGGTACAGGACCACATCACCCCGATATCGACAATGACTTCCGCAGCGGTGTTCTTCTCGGAATGGGAGTTACACACATTCTCCTGTCTCTCCTTCCTACCCGTATTAGCACTGTCATGGAGCTTTTTGGGTACAAGGGTGATCGTAAGGAAGGGCTCAAACTGTTAGCTAAGGCTGGCGGATGGTCGAATGATCTATCAAATCCGGATCCCGAGATCAACGAGAAAGATGAAGGGATTAGAAGACCTATTTGCGATATGACCTTGTTAGTCTTCCATTTGGTGCTTTCCAGCTTCACAATCGATGGGGTGGACATAATGTTTGCCAACAAGATATTGCAGTGGAATTTAAAACGATTTCCTTCTGGTATGTCTCATGTCTCCTTTGCTACACGATAGCGCTAAATTAACTGCATAGGCGTATTCTTCCTTTTCGGAGAGGGTCGAATACGACTCCGTCGCAGTCAACCTCGTCGCGCCATCGAGAGTTATACCCGTGCAATGGAGGCACAAGCACAATATGCAAATTTGTATCATATCTCATGGTGGGAGATTGCTGGTGCGACACTTGCACTATGGGACATCAATCAAAGCCTTGAATACTGGCGTAAGCTGAAGGCGGATGCGACCTGGTCAAAAGCGTGTTATACGGTGCGTCTTGCGACCTGCATTGCGGTGGATGAAACTGATCACTCAAACAGTACGGGGTTGCTGTGTGCCTACTTGAAATAGGCGGCAAAGAGAATGAGGCAGAGGCGGACGCGCTCATGCAAGCAGTCCCAGGATTCATGCAGCGCATCGCTGGTAAATCCATCCCAATTGAAGTGTGTTTGCTCCCCTTGTTCGGACTTTATATGAACCCTCTACCTTTAGAAATTCGTTGCGCGTAAAGCCCGTAAATATCAGAAACAAAACCGTCGCCTAGCACTCCCCGGCCTTGAATTTGCGTATACCTTTCTCGCTATCGCCCATGCACCACGAACAGTGATCACTGAACGCATGCTTCCGCTGGTTAATGAGCACTTGTCCAAGGTCGAGGAAGCAAAACCAGAGACATATGGTGCGAATGTCGGCGAGTACTGGGATGACTTGTGCTTGTGCCGGTTCTTGAAAGGTGTCTGTTTGCGATACATTGCGTATCCCGTGAGTGTGCTGTTAGGAGACGACTTCCGTGTATTGATTGTATGAGACTTAGGATCCTGATGCGGAATTGGATACTGACGAAGCGCCTCCGATGCCTCAGGAAGAGGCAGCGGCCGTTTCTGAAAAAGAATTGAGACAGGTCATCGCGGATGGGGTACATATTGCACTAGACCATCATCTTGTTTACCATGCCCGTGAGTAGTCAGCTTGTCTCTTAACATTTTATGACTGACGAACTTTCTCTTATTGTAGACTACGAACTGGGGCGTCTGCTTGCATGCAAAGGCGAAGAGAGAGAAGCGCGGAACCATCTTGATCTTGTATATTCAGGTATGTTGGATGCATAACTTGATTTCCCTTCACCCATTCTTTCTCGTGCACAGGAAAATCTTTGGAGGTATCGTCATTTAACCGCAAAGGCAAATATAGTATGGAGAACGCACTCATACTTCGTACACATGCTGCTCTTACTGCTTTAGATCAGGGTCGACGACTCTAGAATGTTTTACTCTGGTTCTCTATTGCTGCAATCCATATTAGAAGGAGATATACTCTTCTATTTGGACTATACCCCCTGATATGATGGGTATTCACATTTATGTACTAGTGACCATGTGGCTTATATTATAGTTTTCCATCCACCCATCTATACCCATCTTTATTCGTCCCGATTTCTTCTTGTTTACCGGTAAAACACTCTAATACACAGCTGACGATTGACCTGATTGCGTGGGTCTGGAGAATATTATAAGGTGTAACACAGATTCCACATGCCTGTAGCGGGAGGTGCTATGTCCCGCCTGGTGGCTTACGACATACCGATTACGTTATCACAGACGCGCGTAGTATCATTTTTAGTTAATCATTTTTACCTACCGTCATTATCATGTATCATACTCGCCGTTCTCAAGGAATACAGTTTGGTCCTATCAACGTCTGGACTGATGCCAATGTAAGGCTGCATTAGACAGCAGCCTTTCAAGCAGTTAGCTGCCTCACTCTTGTATTTGATATGGGAATATGTAAGAAATTTGGCTGAGGGGTGACAGTGACCCACTCAGCATTGCTTGATGATGCCCTTCAAGCTAGGTCATGCATTTATGTTATTTGACTCTCTCATTATTCTCTTCAACATTTGAGCAGTCATTCAGAATCATACTTTACAATTGATTCTCCTTTATTTGTTTTAGCTCTCTATTCTACTTTAGATAGCTAATTCACTTGACCGTATTGAACTAAACAGTCAATACATGTTCGGTCTGTATTAGACTTAGATAGTCAATACATCATCGTGTCGTACCTAAACGGTCGATATTCTTTGTATATAGAATGGTTAGAACTTCCACCACTCTTCACACATGCGTAACTACAGGATTATATACTCAAAACAAGAGTGGTAATGAATGTGGGCAATAATGACCACAGTCAATATACATACAACTCCGACTGCTCACTTTATCCGAAAATATAACACTTCAACTATCTGTCACAACCATCACAAGTCACAACATTGTCACAAATAATCAAAGGTAATATTTGACAACTCTTCGACTCATTGAATTCAACTCGATAAACCCGAACATTATTCGACAACATCAAATCTCTTTCGACATGTCTCATTTCGATATCACGAATGATTTCATTATTATAGTCATAACGATACAAAGAAAAAGCATAAAAGGGCCACGAAAGAAGCGAGGGAAGTCAGTCGAAATATCTGTAAATTAGTGATACTAGTAATCTAACTTGTCGTAACTTCTTCGACAAATACTTCTGCAGATAGTCCTAATTGGCTGGCTGTCACTGGTTCAACTTCAGTTTTGGGAGAACCTCCAGCTGAAGTTTGTTTTGGGAAGGTCAGCGAGGGTTTTCTCATCATAACATTTCCAGGCGGTTCAAGACTAGCGGGCCTTTGTCGTGGGAATGAACTGCTTGATCCCGCTGAAGGTTTTGTGGCCTGTTCCTTGCCCATAGTCATCATTCGTAAAGGAATTAGTTACTTTTTTAATAGATTTTTCTTTGTAGGGAAAGTACGGTCCGGCCCAGATCACCACTGTGAAGAGTGGTGGAAGTTCTAACCATTCTATATACGAAGAATATTGACCGTTTAGGTACGACATGTAGTTGTATTGACTGTCTAAGTCTAATACATACTGAACAAGTATCGACTACTTAGTTCAATACGTTTGAGCGAAGTAACTGTCTAAAGTAGAGTAGAGAGTTAAAACGAATAAAGGGAATTGACCATTAGATGCGATTCTGAAAGACTGCTCGAGTGTAGAAAAGAGTAACGAGAGTTGAATAATGGAGTAATGAGAGTCAAATAATAGAGTAATGAGAGTTGAATAATAGAGTAATGAGAGTTGAATAATAGAGTAACGAGAGTTGAATAATAGAGTAACGAGAGTTGAATAATGGAGTAGTGTGGATGTGGTCCGTGTGGGTTGAAATATAGGTGGAGTTTCGACTGGTACAGTTTGAAACTCTGATTGCATAGTTAGTTGAAGCCTGTCTGTGACGGTTGAGATGATACCCCAATCACAACTTATGGGACACTAACTGGGTGTCTGGGTGTGAAGAGTGGTATAAGTTCTGACCGTTCTATATACAAAGAAATGAGTAGAATGAGAAGATGGATGATGCGAGTGGAGGTCTTGACTGCTATAGTTCGAGGCCTGAAGTGTTAGATAGTTCAGATATTGCTACCTATGTAGTAGCTGACACATCACCCTGATCACCGCTCGTAGTAGACCTAGTTTATGTCTTATGAGTGGCAGTTCTTGGGTAAAAGTGTGTCTGAGTTCTAATTGGTGCCGAGTGCACCTACAAGTATACACAATGCTTCGAACTAATGAAATGATGGAATATTCGAAGAATATAAAAGATAGATAAATATGAATAGAATGTGTAAAATATAAATAAAATTAAAGGAGTGTTTTACCACAATGTGTTAGGATACACACACAGGCCGGGTTTCCGGAGAAACCCGCGGGATATCCAGTAGGACTTGGCTTCAGCTTATAGGCTGTGCCCTCGCTAGATCGTGTTGTCCAATTTCAAACGGATGGACGGGGATCCCGGGGAGTCTGGGTGGGGTTCGTGGGTCGTAGGTCGTAAGTCGGGGGTCGTGGGTCATAGGTCGTAAGTCGGGGGTCGTGGGTCATAAGTCGGAGGTCGTGGGTCATAAGTCGGAGGTCGTGGGTCGTGAGTCGAGTTGGTTGAGAGAGATAGATGCGCCGGAGCCTGTGGGCTCTGACTAGTGCGAGCGATGTGAATCGAGTAAGGTTTTAGAGTGGAAAATATTATTAGATTACTGGGGGGAATCTAAGCTAATTTTCTGACTGGATTGTATGTACAACATCTGCCAGTTTATATAGACCGTGGAATGCATGACATACCAAATCCAGTAATAACGAAACAAAACTAACAAAACATGAAATGGGAATAGTAAACACCAAATTGGTGTTAGGAACGGGACGGAACGGAGTGGAGTCTGAATCGTGACAAAGCATAACCCATAACGGGAAACAGAGTGGGAGTGGAGTTCTAAATCGTGACAGGTCATTTGACTAAAACGGGAATGGGGCTCGATTAGAGCGGTGACGGGATTCTAAGCGGGGACCAATGACTGATGCGTGGGACGAAGATGGACATAGACAGAGACGGAGTCCGGGGGAAGTCCAGTGACTGATATGTGTCGTAATGAGGTTGAACGTAACGAGTCTTGACGTAACGGAGTCCGGGCGGGAAATCCTATAAACAGACGATTGGTGCTTGTAGGGCGTGGGGGCGTACGGGTTAGTGCCCGGAGTCCAGCGGGATTGTCCGGTCGTAACAGTATCCTCCCTTTATGCCGAAGTCCCAAAGAGGCTCTAGACCTAAATAAGGTTCTTGTCGGCTACGCGCATGTGTCAAAAGTCATGTCGGTTACACGTATGTGTCAAAGAGTCATGTGATCTGGAAGGTAAGGTTCAAACGCGATGAGCCTATATAAAAATTTGAAAAAATAGAAATTTCTTCTTCTTCATTACCCCCATCTTCGTCACTATGGGACCAAAACCAACACCACGCAAGCCAATGCCTACATCAGGGCCCTCCACGGGCTTTCCGTATTGGGCGCCTTGGAGCGTGGCCCAATTGTTGGTGCGGGGAGAAGAGCAGCACCAGCTTCGTGAAGCAGCAGAGAGAGAGGTGAGGGAGGCCCAGGAGGCCCTGGACAGAGAGTACCAGGAAGCGTTGGCTGCGGAGGAAGAGGCCACGAAGGAGAGGGAATGTGAGGCAGAGGAGGCTGCGTGAGTGGCCATGGAGAACACCCGGGTGGCTGCAGAGAAAGCCCGGTTGGCCGCGGAGAGGGCCGCCATTGTTGCGGGAAAGGTAAGTCCCAAATTTCACTTGTTGAACTTTACTGACTTGTGATTTTCAGTGCAAAGTGACAGAGGTGGAGTCGGAGTCCGAGGGGGAGCCAGAGAGCCCCCAAAAGATAGGCCTCATGTCCGTGGGATAACCGCGGAAACTGACCATATCAACAGAAGGCAAGGAAGGCAGCGCCAGTCCGTCTTCCGACGCGGAACGAGCCGCGGTGTTCCGGTTGCAACGACCGGAACACGGAATGCAACCGAAAGTCTGGCCAGGGTCCAGGATGTTACCAATGCGTGCACCTCAAGGTGAGGTGCTCGCTTGTGCACGAGCAGGCCACGGGGTCCGGGACGTGAGACATAAGCGGGACGGATGGGTTATCTGGGTTGGACGAGGTCCTTGGACGGATCGCTGAGGGCATCGAGGCCCAAAACGAGTTGCTCCGGAAGAGCAACAAGGTCCAAATTGTGGTGGCAAAGGAGCTGTCCGGACTCCACGAGGAGTTTTGGAAGTTCCTGGTGGAGTATGGTGGCTATGTCTATGAAGAGCCGCAGATCGGGAGTTCCGAGGATGCCGGGTCGGATGAGGAGGGGGTTGCTGTGGAGATCGCGGAGCTTCCTGGAGAGGTAGCTGAGGAGGCGGGGAAAAAACACAGTCCCATAAATGTAGACTGAAAAGTAGTATAGAAATAAAAATAATTTGAATCATAAAAGCAAAGCGTGAAAGAAAAACATAAAAATTAAAAGTCAAAGCCAAAGTCCGTGGGGAATCCGCTTAAAGACTTGACAAGACATGTCAGAACCTGTAAAAGCAAAGAGAGACATAGGGCGACAGGGAATAATGAAAATGAGTCCAAACGTAACACGGGGTCCGTGGAGTGTGGTCAGAGAGACGATAATGGTCCAGGTTTGAGTGGGTAAGCTGTATGAAAGTCAGTAACGATTTCCGTGGCATTACTGAGTTCCGTGGCCAAAATCCATGAAGTCTCTTCATCGGTGCTCTCGTAATCCGCCCACTTGACCAAGTAAAGCAGTTTACAAGTGCGTCGACGCTTATCAATTTTTGAATCTAAAATCTGTGAGATTTCAAACTCGGGTTCTCCGTCAATGACGACAGGAGGAGGTGGAGATTGCACGCGATCCGGGATAGTGTTAGCAGTACAAGGTTCAAGCATAGAAACATGAAATACCGGGTGTACTGCGTGCATGCTATCCGGAAGCCGTAGAGTCCAAGAAACTGAACCTACTTGTGTAATAATTTCAAACGGGCCTAAATATTTTTCAGCAAGCTTCTTTGATGGACGCGTAGTCCGGAAGAATTGAGCTTTGACATAAACACGGTCACCAATCTTGAAGTTGGGTGGCGGGATCCGGTGTTTGTCCGCTGAATGTTGGTATTGCTCTTGTGTAGACAATATTGCAGTCCGGAGTTCCTCGTGGAGCTCGTGGAGGTCCGTGGTGAACTCTTGAGCGTGAGCAGAGGCGAAATTTCATTCTGGATGTACTGTAATATTTGGATTATATCCTTTATTTGCAAAGAACGGGGAAACACCAGTAGTGGCCGAGGGTGCATTGTTGTAAGCAAATTCTGCAAGTGGTAACAAGGTTTTCCAATTGTCCTGTTGGTAGTTGCAATATACATATACGCGGAGGTATTGTTCCAATGTCTGGTTGACGCGTTCGGTTTGTCTGTCACCTTCCGGATAATGTCGGGATGTGAAATGTAATGTCATGTCCAAGGATTTTCCGAGGGATCTAAAGAAGTGAGACACAAACTCTGATCCTCGATCGGAAGTCACGTGAGACGGAACTCTGTTGGAAAATACGTGGATAATGAAAAGTTCCACTAACTGCATGGACGTAATTGTATCATAAGTAGGGATGAATATACCTTGTTTTGAGAATCTGTCAACAACGACTAGAATAGCAGAAAAGCCTTTGGAATCTGGTAGGTGTTCAATGAAATCCATAGATATAGAATTCCACGGGTGTTCCAGTACCGGGAGTTGTTTCAAAAGGCCGTATGGCTTGTGTCGCTGAGATTTCGAGCGGGGACAAGTAGTGCAAGATTTACAATAGTGCTTAACGAATCCATGGAGTCCGGGCCAAGTATATTCTCTTCTTATTAATGATAGAGTTTTGTTGTACCCGAAATGTCCTGAGAGTGGATGATCATGTTTGTATTGAAGGATCCTGAGGTGGAGGCTGCCGGAGTCCGGTACATAGATATGATCGTCAAGTCTAATGAAACCATGTTGATCAAGAGACCACCGAGGTTGATCGGGGTCCACGGGATTGTCCAGATGAGCTTTAGTAACTGGGTCTAGTGGAATCGCCGATAGAATATCTTGATGTAACTTCTCGATATCCATAATGATAATTCCACGGACAATGGGATTGATGAGGAAAGTTGTGCGGACCGATGAGGAAAGTTGCGCGGACCGATGAGGAAAGTTGCGCGGACTGATGCGGTAAGCTGTTGATTTGTGAAAATAGGTTTCAGGTTGTGCGGATTTACCGTTGCATAGTCGTTGCTCCCCTCTTTAGGATAGACGTCCCATCGTCTAGTTAAAGTGTCGGGTTTGCCGCCGAGACGGCCGGGTCGAAAATGGATAATCATGTTGAAGGCAGAGAGATATTCAGACCAGCGGGCCTGCCGGTGGGTCAAAAGTTTTGTGGTAGAAAAGTATTCCAGGTTTTTGTCGTCAATAGGAGCTCCTGAACCTTCCAAATAGTGTTGCCATGCTTTGAAAGCTGAAAAGATTGCCAGAAGTTCTTTATCATGAACATCGTAGTTGAGCTCTGCTCCGGTAAAAGTCTGGGACAGAAAAGCCACGGGGTGGACTTCTCCGTCAGAGTCCTGGATAGAGAGAATGGCTCCAAGTGCATAGTCGGAGACGTCCGTTTCAACAATGAGCGGGAAGTCCGGTTTCCAATGCGACAGAATAGGAACTGTAGAAAAAGAATTTTTTAAAAGATTGAAAGCTTTTTGACACTTATCATTAAAATTCCACGGAGTACCCTTACGCGTAAGATGGGTAAGGGGTACCGTGATGTCGGAATATCCACGGATAAAATGTCTGTAAAAATTGGCAAAGCTGAGGAAGGATTGTATATCTTTAACTTTTCGGGGTTCGGGCCAATCTTTGATGACTTGTACTTTAGTTTCGTCCATGCGGAGTCCATCGGGTCCCATCATGAAACCTAGGTATTCCACAGAGTCTGTGTCAAAAGTACATTTTTTACCATTTGCGAATAAACCATGTTGTCTGAGCCTCCGGAGAACCTCACGGACTTGTTTGTCGTGTTCCACGGGATTCTCGGAGTAGATAAGAATGTCATCCAAGTAAACAATGACGCATACATCGAGCATGTCGGAGAAAATGTCGTTGATAAAACACTGAAAAACAGACGGAGCATTGGTGAGTCCAAAAGGGATGACCAACCACTCGAAGGCCCCATAGCGGGTTCTAAAAGTGGTTTTCCATTCGTCGCCCACGGCAATCCAGACCAAATGATAGGCATGCTTAAGATCTATTTTGGTGTAAATCTGGGCATTCCGCGGAGCATCGAGCAGGTCAGATATAAGTGGGAGTGGATATTTGTCCTTCTTGGTGACAGCATTGAGTCCTCTAAAATCAACACATAGTTGAAGGGATCCATCCTTTTTTCTGACAAAGAGAACAGGTGCTCCAAAAGGAGACTTTGAGGGTCGAATAAAACCTATGGACAAATGTTCATCCAGGAAATCGTGGATTGCAGATAGTTCCGTGGACGAAAGTGGGTAAATATGTCCTAGGGGTGGCTGGGTGCCATCTTCAAGATCAATTTTTAAGTCGTATTCTCTATGAGGCGGAAGCTGGTCAGCTTTCTGCTTGCTAAAAACATCCACGAAGTCATGATATTTCTCCGGGACGTCTTCTAGGTCAGCGGCTTGCTCAGATTCAGATACCGGGGTTGAAAAATGTCCAGTTGCTTCATCAATTTTTAAGTTGATAGTGAATGCCTGGGACCCATCCATTTTTGAAGCCCTAATAAAAGCTGCAGCATTAATCAGAGAAATGGACGGAGGTGCTGTGGGTTCCAGGGAAGCTATAGGTGCCGTAGGGATCACAGGAGTCCTCGAGACTGCAGGTGCCGGGAAGGCCATGGGTGCCGTGGAGGCCGAGACAGGCGCAGTTTCCTCGGTCGCCGCGGGAGTCCGGAATGTTATACTGTTAGCTATCCAGTCAATCAACGGATTGTAGCGGGTAAGCCAATGTCCTAGGACCACCGAGCAACTTGAGTCTAACTGGGTCACATAGAAAGTGACCAATTGAGATGTTCCACAAGGGAAATTGATGGGTAAATCACAAGCTTGGGTAACAACCGAATTACTTGTGCCATCGAAGAGGCGGAGACCGACGGGATTTATCGAATAAGTTGACAAAGAATTTTTTTGCGTGAATTTTGTATCTAAAAAACAATGAGTTGAGCCGGAATCTATGAGAGCTGAAAAAACGAATTTCAGGATCATATTAGACATAAGTTTAATGAAAAATGAATCAGAATGTGAAAGAGCGGATGCGTTGAGGTGAGTGAACTCTTGAATGCGCGGAGAGGCAATGCAACCCCTAACCCGCGTGGAGTCCACGGGGTTGCTTACTCTTTTTTCGAATCGGCAGCCGGTTTGTCCTTTGACGGGGTTTCCATGGAGGCCTTGGCTGATCGACCCTTTGAAGAGTTTGCTTTTGCCAGTGGACATTCCGGGACTCGATGACCGGGTTTCCCGCACAAGAGACAGAGGTTGTTGTCCATACGACGTTGTCTTTCTTGTGGAGTCAATTTGCCATCGGGTCTGAGTTTGCCTGAGAGGTCGGGTTTTCCGGCTTGCTTGCCGGACTGTTGACCCTTGTTGTTGTCCTTATTGTCCTTATTGTTGTTGTTGTTGTTTGAAGACTTTTTATCGTTCTTCTTGTCAGATTGCGTGGAGTTCTGGTTGCTGGTTGACGAATTGTTGTTATTGTTTTTGTCCTTGGACTTGTTTACTTTGTCCGTGGATGTCTCGTGGGCAACTTCCACGCGACGTTCCCAATAACGTGCGTCCGCGTTTTGAGCTTTGAGGCGCATACGGGACAGGGTTTTTGGCTTGCCATCTTCTCCTTTCGAGACTTCGTCTTTAAGGCAGGACGGCAGACTGGCATAGAATTGGTGGCGGAGAGCGGGATCGCCCCACTGACAACGAGCTGCAAGATTATTGAATTGGACAATGTAGTCCGTGATGCGCTGCGTGTCCTTCATACGAAGATTTGTGAGACTATTCTCAGCTTCTCCTGTCAGGTCATATGGGCCGAAGTTGGTTTCAAGCTCCTCAACAAATGCCTCCCAATTTTCAAGCCAGAGCGGCTCTTCCTCGGATATCCCGCTAAAAGCCAGTTCGAACCATTTCAACGCAGATCCCGACAAATATGACAGTGCGTAATTGACTTTTCGGGAGTCCGTGGAGAATGCAGCGGCACGATCACGGAAGTTGAAGTGACATTGCATGAGGAAAGTAGAGAGTTTGTTTGGGTTGGAACCCGTGAAGGGTTCCGGAGCATTGACTTTTGACCGTGGAGGTTCTTGTTTCTTTTTCTTTCGTTCTTCGAGCAGGTGAGTCATGAATTTATCTATGGTTCCTGCTAAAAATTCAGAAGTAGGATCCCCCAAATGCGGTCGTTGAAGAGGCGGAGGGTTTTCGAGAGGGATTTCTACACCTTTGCCCTTGTCGGGGGCCACGGAATCGTACTCATTCTCGGATTCATCCAGGTTTTCCGGGACTTCTTCGATACGGGCTTCTTCCATGGGTTCCGACTGGTTCGCAAGCATCTGACTGGTATACAGAGTTAATGGGGAATGAAGAGTCGACGGTCCAGGCATTGATGACTGTGCGCGTGTACTTCTTCTTGGTGGCATAATGAAAACAATCTGCGAGTATTAGTCAGAAAATACTGTTAGGATACACACACAGGCCGGGTTTCCGGAGAAACCCGCGGGATATCCGGTAGGACTTGGCTTCAGCTTATAGGCTGCGCCCTCGCTAGATCATGTTGTCCAATTTCACACGGACGGACGGGGATCCTGGGGAGTCCGGGCGGGGTTCGTGGGTCGTAGGTCGTAAGTCGGGGGTCGTGGGTCGTAAGTCGGAGGTCGTGGGTCATGAGTCGAGTTGGTTGAGGGAGATAGATGCGCCAGAGCCTGTGGGCTCCGACTAGTGCGAGCGATGTGAATCGAGTAAGGTTTTAGAGCGGAAAATATTATTAGATTACTGGGGGGAATCTAAGCTAATTTTCTGACTGGATTGTATGTACAACATCTGCCAGTTTATATAGACCGTGGAATGCATGACATACCAAATCCAGTAATAATGAAACAAAACTAACAAAACATGAAATGGGAATAGTAAACACCAAATTGGTGTTAGGAACAGGATGGAACGGAGCGGAGTCCGAATCGTGACAAAGCATAACCCATAACGGGAAACAGAGCGGGAGCGGAGTCTAAATCGTGACAGGTCATTTGACTAAAACGGGAACGGGGCTCGATTAGAGCGGTGACGGGATTCTAAGCGGGGACCAGTGACTGATGTGTGGGACGAAGACGGACATAGACAGAGACGGAGTCTGGGGGAAGTCCGGTGACTGATATGTGTCGTAATGAGGTTGAACGTAACAAGTCTTGACGTAACGGAGTCCGGGCGGGAAATCCTATAAACAGACGATTGGTGCTTGTAGCGTGTGGGGGTGTACGGGTTAGTGCCCGGAGTCCGGCGGGATTGTCCGGTTGTAACACAATGAAACTGTGGTAAAAGCATACTCCTCACACTGGGTAAGTCATGGTTGCAGGGTAAAAATTGTCTGAGTTTCAACTATGGGTGCTAAAATACATAAGTCTGGCGTGTATGCACCCACAAGAGTCAATGTACCGCATACATAGGTTGTTGAACTAATAAAAGTGTATAATAAAATAGAGAGAGAGTAGAAATAATAAAGGAAATATAGTATGAGCTCATCCAGACTATATGTATTTCCTAAGTATATTTCGCCATACCTCTCACATGCAGCCTATAAGCTGAAGCTAAGTCCTACTGGATATTCCATGGGTTTCTCCAGAAACCTGCTGTGTACGTACCCTAACAGTATTTTCTGACTGAGACTCACAGATTGTTTTTATTATGCCACCAAGAAGAAAAGCACATGCACAGGCATCATTACCTGGACCGTCAACTCTTCATTCCCCATTAACTTTGTATACCAGCCAGACGCTTGTGAACCAGTCAGAAGCCATGGAAGAAGCCCGTATTGAAGAAGTCCCGGAAAACCAGGACAAATCTGAGCATGAGGACAAGTCCGTGGCCCCCGACAAGGGCAAAGGTGTCAAAAATCCTCTATCTAACGAACGACCGCACATGGAGAACCCTACTTCTGAATTTTTAGCAGGTACTATAGATAAATTTATAACGCACCTGCTCGAAGAATGAAAGAAAAAGGAACAAGAACCTCCATGGTCAAAAGTCAATGCTCCGGAACCCTTCACAGGTTCCAACCCAAACAAACTCTCTACCTTCCTCATGCAATGTTGCTTCAATTTCCACGATTGATCTGTCACATTCTCCATGGACTCCTGAAAAGTCAACTACACACTTTCATACTTGTCGGGATCCACATTGAAATGGTTCGAACCAGCTTTTAGCGGACTTTCTGAGGAAGAGCCGCTCTGGCTTGAAGATTGGGATACTTTTGTTATGGAGCTTGAAACCAACTTTGGCCCATATGACCCAACAGGAGAAGCCAAGAACAGTCTCACAAATCTTCATATGAAGGACATGCAGTGCATCATGGACTATATCGTCCAATTCACTACCCTTGCAGCTCGTTGTCAGTGGGGCGATCCCGCTCTCTGCCACCAATTCTACGCCGGTCTGCCGTCCTACCTCAAAGACAAAGTCTCGAAAGGAGAAGATAGCAAGCCAAAAACCCTGTCCCATATGCATCTCAAAGCTCAAAACATAGATGCATGTTATTGGGAATGTTCCCACGGAAGTTGCCCACAAGACCTCCGCAGACAAAGTAAATAAGTCCATGGCCACTAAAACCAACAACAACAACTCGTCAACTAGCAACCAAAACTCCATGCAATCTGACAAGAAGAATGATAAAAAGTCTTTTAACAACAACAACAACAAGGACAATAACAAGGGTCAACAGTCTGGCAAGCAAGCCAGAAAACCTGACCTCTCAGGCAAACTCGGACCAGATGGCAAATTGACCCCACAGGAAAGACAATGTTGCATGGACAATAACCTCTGTCTCTTGTGTGGGAAACCCAGTCATCGAGTCCCAGAATGTCTGCTGGCAAAAGCAAACTCTGCAAAGGGTTGAATGGCCAAGACCTCCACGGAAACCCCGTTGAAGGACAAACTGGCTTCCGACTTGAAAAAGAGTAAGTAACCCCACAGACTCCACATGGGTTGGGGGTTGCGTTGCCTCTCCGTGCATTCAAAAGTTTACCCATCTCAATGCATCCACTCTTTCACATTCTGATTCATTTTTTGTTAACCTTATGTCTAATATGATTCCGAAATTCGTTTTTTCAGCTCTTATAGATTCCAGCTCGACTCATTGTTTTTAGATACAAAATTCACGCAAAAAAATTTGTTGTCAACTTATTTGATAAATCCCATCGGCCTCCGCCTCTTGGATGGCACAAGTAATTCGGTTGTTACACAAGCTTGTGATTTATCCATCTGTTTCCCATGTGGAACATCTCAATTGGTCACTTTCTATGTGACCCAGTTAGACTCAAGTTGCTCGGTGGTCCTAGGACACAACTGGCTTACCCGCTACAATCCATTGATTGACTGGATAGTTAACAGTATAACATTCCAGACTCCCGTGGCAGCTGAGGAAACTGTGCCCATCACAGCCTCCACGGCACCCATGGCCTTCCCAGCACACATGGCCTTCCCAGCACCTGCAGTCTCGAGGACTCCTGTGATCCCTATGGCACTCATGGCTTCCCTGGAACCCATGGCATCTCCATCTATTTCTCTGATTAATGCTGCAGCTTTTATTAGGGCTACAAAAATGGACAGGTCCCAGGCGTTCACTATCAACTTAAAAATTGATGAAGCAACTGGACGTTTTTCAACCCCAGTATCCGAATCTGAGCAAGCCACTGACCTAGAAGGCATCCCGGAGAAATATCATGACTTCGCAGATGTTTTTAGCAAGCGGAAAGCTGACCGGCTTCCACCCCACAGAGAATACGACTTAAAAATTGATCTTGAAGATGGCACCCAGCCACCTCTAGGATATATTTACCCACTCTCGTCCATGGAACTTTCCGCAATCCGCGATTTCCTGGATGAACATTTGTCCATAGGTTTTATCAGACCCTCAAAGTCTCCTTTTAGAGCACCTGTTCTGTTTGTCAGAAAAAAGAATGGATCCCTTAGACTATGTGTTGATTTTAGAGAACTCAATGCTGTCACCAAAAAGGATAAGTATCCACTTCCACTCATATCTGATCTGCTCGATGCTCCACAGAATGCCCGGATTTACACCAAAATAGATCTCAAACACACCTATCATTTGGTCCAGATCACCGCAGACAACGAATGGAAAACCACTTTTAGAACCCGCTATGGTGGTTGGTGATGCCCTTTGGACTCACCAATGCTCCATCTGTTTTTCAGTGTTTTATCAACAACATTTTCTCTGACATGCTTGATGTATGCATTATTGTTTACTTGGACGACATTCTTATCTACTCCGAGAATCCCGTGGAACATGACAAACAAGTCTGTGAAGTTCTCCGGAGACTCAGACAACATGGTTTATTCACGAATGGTAAAAAATGTACTTTTGACATGGACTCTGTGGAATACCTGGGTTTCATCATGGGACCCGACAGACTCCGCATGAATGAAACTAAAGTGCAAGTCATCAAAGATTGGCCTGAACCCTGAAAAGTCAAAAATATACAATCCTTCCTTGGCTTTGCCAATTTTTACAGACAGTTTATCTGCGGATATTCCGACATCATGGTATCCCTTACCCATCTTACACGTAAGGATACTCCATGGAATTTTAATGATAAGTGTCACATTGGAAACCAAACTTTCCACTCATTGTCGAAACGGACACCTCGGATTATGCACTTAGAGCCATTCTGTCTATCCAGGACTCTGACGGAGAAGTCCACCCGTGGCTTTTCTGTCCTGGACTTTCATCGGAGCAGAGCTCAACTACGACATTCATGATAAGGAACTCCTGGCAATCTTTTCAGCTTTCAAAGTGTGGCGACACTATTTGGAAGGCTCGGGCACTCCGATTGATGTTGTAACAGATTACAAAAACCTGGAATACTTTTCTACCACAAAACTTTTGACCCATCGGCAGGCCCACTGGTCTGAATATCTATCTGCTTTCAACATGATTATCCACTTTCGACCCGGCCATCTCAGTGGCAAACCCGACGCTTTAACTAGATGATGGGACATCTATCCTAAAGAGGGGAGCAACGACTATGCCACGGTAAACCCGCACAACCTGAAACCTATTTTTACGAATCAGCAACTTACCGCATCAGTCCACGCAACTTTCCTCGTCCATCCCATTGTCCATGGAATTATCATTATGGATATCGAGAAGTTACATCAAGATATTCTATTGGCAATTCCGCTAGACCCAATTACTAAAGCTCACCTAGACAATCCTGTGGACCCCCAATCAACCCTGGTGGTCTCTTGATCAGCATGGTTTCATTAGACTTGACAATCGGATCTATGTACTGGACTCCAATGGCCTCTGTCTCAGGATCCTTCAATATAAACATGATCATCCACTCTCAGGACATTTCAGGTACAACAAAACTCTATCATTAATAAGAAGAGAATATACTTGGCCTGGACTCTGTGGATTCATTAAGCACTATTGTAAATCTTGCACTACTTGTCCCCACTCGAAATCTCAGTGACACAAGCCATACGGCCTTTTGAAACAACTCCCGGTACCGGAACACCTGTGGAATTCTATCTCTATGGATTTCATTGAACACCTACCGGATTCTGAAGGCTTTTCCGCCATTCTAGTCATTGTTGACAGATTCTCAAAACAAGGTATATTTATCCCTACTTATGATACAATTACGTCCATGCAGTTAGCGGAACTTTTTATTATCCACATATTTTCCAAGCACGGAGTTCTATCCCACATAACTTCCAACCAAGGATCAGAGTTCGCATCTCACTTCTTTAGATCCTTCGGGAAATTCTTAGACATGAAATTACATTTCACATTTGGACATCACCCGGAGGGCAACAGACAAACCAAATGTGTCAATCAGACATTGGAACAATATCTCCACATATATTACAATTACTGTGAAGAGTTGATAGATTCTGACCACTCAATATACGAAGAATAGTGTTTATTCAACTACTATTAGAAAGTATTGACCATTCAGTACAATACTATAGATTACTAGACTGATAGTACTAGTATAGGGACGCACTACATGTCACAAGAGCAACTGTACAGTTGCTCGTGATGACTAGAACAAGAGAATAAAAGAGTTGACCTTTATGGTACAACTAGTAGCTAGAAATAAGATAGATAATCAGTGAAAGACTGAATATCTAGGGAGGAGAGAGAGCAGCATGAGTCAACTACAGTGTTGACGAGCACAGAGTCTTGAGAGTGGAACTCAACCTTCACGGTTCGAGTCCGAATTCTATTAATATGTTAGAAGACACTACCTCTATGGGTAGCTGAGTTATTACCCTTGACACCTCTCGCTATTTGACATCTGAGTCGTTACAAGGTGGTGTCTGCTGGGTAAAAAGTGTCTTGTCATTTGATGCCGAGAGCACCCATAGATATACACAAGGCTTTGAACTAAGAAATAAGGGTATGCTCGAAAGATATAGAGAATTAGAGAAAAGAAATAGAAAACTAGATAATAAAGTACTATAATATGTCTATTATTCCACAGTCCAATCATGATATATGCATACCCTTCACAATTACCAACAGGACAATTGGAAATCCTTGTTACCACTTGCAGAATTTGCTTACAACAATGCACCCTCGGCCACTACTGGTATCTCCCCATTCTTTGCAAATAAAGGATATAATCCAAATATTACAGTACATCCAGAACGAAATCTTGCCTCTGCTCGTGCTCAAGAATTCACCGCAGATCTCCATGAGCTCCACAAGGAACTCCGGACTGCAATAAGTTCTGCCCAAGAGCAATATCAACATTCAGCAGACAAACACTGGATCCCGCCACCAAACTTCAAGATTGGTGATCATGTTTTTGTCAAAGCTCAATTCTTCCAGACTACCCATCCATCAAAAAAGCTTGCTGAAAAATATTTAGGTCCTTTTGAAATTATTGTACAAGTAGGTTCAGTCTCTTGGACCCTACAGCTTCTGGATAGCATGCATGTGGTACACCCGGTATTTCATGTTTCTATGCTAGAACCTTGTACTGCTAACACTATCCCAGATTGCGTGCAATCTCTGCCTCCTCTGGTCATTATTGACGGAGAACCCGAGTTTGAAATCTCACAAATTTTAGATTCAAAAATTGACAAGCATCGACACACTTGTAAACTGCTTTACTTGGTCAAGTGGGCAGGTTACTAGGGCACCGATGAAAAAACCTCATGGATTTTGGCCACAGAACTCAGTAATGCCACAGAAATCGTTACTGACTTTCATACAGCTTACCCACTCAAACCTGGACCACTATCATCTCTCTGACTGCACTCCAGAGACCCCATGTTACGTTTGGACTCATTTTCATTATTCCCTGTCACCCTATGTCTCTCTTTGCTTTTACAGGTTCTGACATGTTTTCAAGTCCTTAAGTGGATTTCCTGTGGACTTTGATCTTATGTGTTTTCATGCTTTACTTTTATGTTCAAAAAAATTATTAAACTTTTATATTTCTATTCATCTACATTTATGGGACTGTGTTTTTTCCCCACCTCCTCAGCCATCTCCTCAGGGAGCTCCATGACCTCTGCAGCAACCCCGTCCTCATCCGACCCGGCATCCTTGGAACTCCCGACTTGCGGCTCTTCATATATATAGCCACCATACTCCACCAGGAACTTCCAAAACTCCTTGCAGAGTCCGCAAAGTTCCTTTGCCACCACAATCTGGACCTTGTTGCTCTTCCGGAGCAACTCATTTTGGGCCTCTATGCCCTCAGCGATCCGTCCCAGGACCTCATCCAACCTGGAAAACCCGTCCAACACGCTAATGTCTCGCGCCCCAGACCCTGTGGCCTGCTCGTGTACCAAAGAGCACCTTGCTTTGAGGTACACACATTGGTAGCAGCCAGGACCCTGCCCAGACTTTCAGTTGCATTCAGTGTTTGGGTCATTACAACCGGAACACTGCGGGTCGTTCCTTGTGGGTAGGTGGACTGGTGCCGCCTTCCTTGCCTTCTGTTGATATGGTTAGTTCCCCAGATATCCCACGGACCCAAGACTTACCTTTTGGGAGCTCTCCAGCTCCCCCTCGGACTCCAACTCGACCTCTGTCACCTTGCACTGAAAATGACAAGTCAGTGAAAAGAAAAACAACAAGTTGATTTGGGACTTACCTTGCCTGCGGCAACTGCGGCTCTGTCTGCAGCCGCCCGTGCCTTCTCCATGGCCACCTGTGCAGCCTCCTCCTCTTTTTCTTCTGCCTTGCAGCCTCTTCCTCCATGGCCAATGCTGCCTGGTACTCCCTGTCCAGGGCCTCCTCGGCCTCCCTGGCCTCCTTCTCTGCTTCCTCATGAAGTCAGCACTGTTCCTCTCATTGCACCAAAATTTGGGCTGCACTGAGAGGTGCCCGATATGGAGTGCCCATGGAGGGCCCAGCAGTCGGCATAGGTCTTCTTGGCATTGGTTTTGGTCCCATAATGGTGAAGATGGGGGTAATAAAGAAGAAGAAATTTTATTTTTCAAATTTATATATAGGCTCATCGCGTCTGAACCTTACCTTCCAGATCACATGACTCTTTGACACATACGTGTAACTGACATGATTTTTGACACATGCGTGTAGCTGACAAGAACCTTATTGAGGTCTAGAGCCTCTTTGGGACTTCAGCATAAAGGGAGGGTACTGTTATGACTGGAAATCCCGCCAGACTCCAGGCACTAACTTATATGCACCCATTGTCAGTTCACCGGAATTCTCACCGGACTCCATACATCAGACTTGTCTACGTTCATCTTTGTTACATTGTGTTTCAGTCACCAGAAAACCCACTGGACTCTGCCCCTGTCTATGTCTGACCTCATCCCACGTGTCAGTCACCGGACCCCACTCATAAAACCCGTCATCCCTCTAACAGAGCCCTGTTCCCGTTTTAGTCAAATGACCTGTCACAATTCAGACTCCACTCCTGCTCCGTTTCCCATTATTATGGTTTATGATTTGTCACAATTCGGACTCCACTCCATTCTGTCCCATTCCTAACACCAAATTTGGTGTTTACTATTCCTGTTTTATGTTTTGCTAGTTTCGTTTCACTATTACTGGATTTGGTATGTCATTCACTCCACGGTCTATTTAAACTGGCAGATGTTGTACATACAATCCAGTCAGAAAATTGGCTTAGATTCCCCACAGTAATCTAATACATTTTCTGCTCTAAACTCCTACTTGAATTACACCACTCACGCTAGTCAGAGCCCACGGGCTCTGGTGCATCTATCTTTCTTATTTATCTCAACTCACGACCTCTCGACCCACGACCTCCAACCCACGACCTCCAACCCATGACCTCCAACCCATGACCCCTCGACCCACGAACCCCACCCAGACTCCCTGGGATTCCCATCTTCCTGTCTGAAATTGGACAACATGATCTCGCGAGGGTGCAGCCTATAAGCTGAAGCCAAGTCCTACCGGATATTCCACAGGTTTCTCTGGAAACCCGCTGTGTACGTACCCTAACACAAGTCATGTATAAACACTATCTGAAACAGCTGAGACAGCACTTAAACCTCAACTTGGACTTAGGTTGCATGTCAGGGTTTCTAGATAAAAATGTCACTGTCTTTAAGCATCTAGTGTGCCCACAGGTATACATACATACAGCTTTGAACTAATGTAAGATGGGATATTCTTTGAATATCTTAATTGAAACATATCAAAAAAAAATAGGAAAAATTAGAATAAAATATTAACTGGGCAAGAAGAGAAAATATGTAAGTGTAGAAATAATAGAAGATCACACCTACTCCCTCACAACATGTGTCTATAGTTAAAACTCTTGTGAATCTATCTCTTCCCCATCAGTGTCAGTGTCAGTGTCTATGTCTGTGCACTCTGGTGTACTCAATCTCCTCTGTCTATCATTCTAACAAAAACCTTTATTGTAGAGCTTGGCTTGAGCTACATATAATGATTCTGTCACAGATTAAAGGTGCATTTAATATATTTGGTAATATCATGATATTCAAGATGCTGAAATTCTTAAATCTCATTTCCATGTTTGGGCACTAGTATATGAGGGTGAAGAGATACGAAAGTTTTGAAGAATATTTTCTATGTGGCCCAGGTTTTGTTGGAAATGGTGATGAAACACCCGCCTCTTTAGGGGCGGTTCACCCCTCTCCTACTTTATCCTTGAAAATGCAATTGTGAACCATGTTTTTGAGGCTAATGCATAATTTATCCATATACACCTAAACTATCACCAAACCTATCATGTCAGAAGGTGACTCACTAACTAACACATTGATTGACACACAAGTACTTCTATTACAAGTTTATAAAACCTTGTGGATTGTGTATTTATAATAAGTCAACTCATATTATTTTCAATAGGTTTTGCCATTCAGAGCCCGGACATTTCAAATGTATCAATAGGAACTAATATATAACTGGTTTGAGCATCTTATTTAAATTTGAAACCGGCACGTTTCTCTCCTTGTTGAAAGCGGAGTCAAACTATTAAGCGGCATTACTACGTATCTACTTCTAACTAATACGGAGCTCGGGCTGTCCCCGCTGTTTCTTGCACAATGAATGTAGTCCACTCTGACGATTGTCTTCTTCATAATCCTGAATATGAGACGCTATCTGGCACACGAGTCCCCTATTTGGAGTCTCCCAAACGTTATGCGCATATTAGAAAGGCTCTATCAACTCCTGTCAATGATGATCGTGGCGAGTTTGTGAAGCTATTCAACTTTGTAGAAGGAGATAAAACGCTTTCCGTTGGGGATCACATTCTCTCGGTTTGTCTGCATCTGGATCTGGGAATTTATCGACTATAAAACTACAGGTTCATTCCCGGGCATATATGACCTATGTTGAAAATGCCTACGATGAATGGATCCAAGACGGAGGCGACAGAGTATTTAATTTTCCTTCAATAATTATTTACATCCAAATTGCCACATCGTATTTAGGACGCTGTCATACCCGATACATTTTTGCACCACAAGCTTAAGCACTTCAAAGGCGACGTCGATGTTTCTGCTTTACGCCCGATTGCGAAAGCTGGTGAGTCTCTCATACTTACGACATATACCTTTACTGAGAAAGTCTTTCCCTTACTTTGGCCCAAAGGCGTGTACTGGTATGTAGGCGGTTTTCTGCCGGTGAATGATATTATTGATCTTGTTGGACGCCAAGTTTCGATCTCAGCACTCCAATCACGGCAGGTTAATAAATCTCATCGCTGGTTGAATTACCACAATTTATTTGGCGTCACAGATACCTATAAATCAGCCATCAGCGCCGTTCGTGTGGCATTGACCGCTTCTCAAATTCTTGCAAGAGAATCAAGGGAGGCACAGGAGACTGTCACAGGCCGACCTCTTGGAGTATTCGCACTTTGGTCATCAAAATAGTAGTCTTATTTCGCACGTTTTGCTGACATGGAAATGTTTTTCAGTCGTCCACCAGGACATCATGCAGGAGTAGCAATATGTGGGGGATATTGCTTCTTCAATAATGTGGCCATCGCAGCGCGCTTTTTGCAAACTGAGGAACGATTTCAACCTCTGTCTAAAGCCACCCTTAAAATTGCAATATTGGACATCGATTACCATCATGGCAATGGCAGTATGGCGTTTTCCTGTCAGCTTGGATCATCTCACCAACGTGACCAACAGCCCAAGAGATATTTTATCAAGATTCTTCAGTCTTTTACGTGTCTATCCATGCAGCTCAAGATTATCCATGCAAGTTTTTTTGATCTTTCGTGTCTAATGGTGTCTATAACTCCGTTCAGACTATACCGGAGCAGAGGACGAACAAGGTGAGGGAGAAGGCTATGGCTATAATTTGAACATTCCTCTACCGAGAGTTTCCACGGGTGATGAGGAATATTACAGCGCATTGCTAAACGCTTTGAAGAAGATTACTGAGTACGATCCTTTTTACGTGATTGTCAGGTACTTGAACTGTGGTGAACAACAACGGGTGTATGTATCACTCAGACTCTCTCTTCATTAGCTTAGGCGTGGATACGTACAAGGACGATCCTATATGTGAATTCAATCTTACGAAAAATGGATATCTACGAATCGGACAAGCCATAGCTACCTTGAAAAGGCCTACGCTGTTCGTTATGGAGGGGTGAGCGTCCGTTTTGACAGCTTGTATTGAATTATTCTGAACCTTGTTTCGCTCTGTTCGAAAGGGGATACCATTTGCCTACAATAGGAGCAAATGTCAGGGAAATCCTTCAGAGTTTTATGAAGCAGCCACACGTTAAATGAAGGCTTAGTCGCTATCCGGACTCGCATATACTGTAATATTATCAGTCTTGTCCCCCGAATCGAGTGTGCGGAACCCATAGGGATTTTGTCATCAAATCAAATGATGTTATATATAGCCAAATAGGACAACCGCTAGAAATATCTTCGCAGACATGTTCCCTATTTACCTGGCAGGTTCTCCTGCGTCCAAGTTGGCACAGCGGGTCTGCGGGATGTTTTCAACGAAAACTACCGCTAAATTCAGATTTTTTAACACTTTTGTTGTGCCAGAGCAAAGCCTTAAGCATACTTTTAGGAATTATATTCGGGATGACGTCTCACGATTGCAATTGTGCCTCATCGTCAACAGTAAACTCCGAGTTTCCGCTCCGAGAATTCATTTTAAAATTGAACACTGTAATTTAGGCCAAGTATGCTGATTAATGTGAAATGATTTATTAAGCAGTATTTTTTCGAGTACATTATAGTGTTCTGAGAGCTTAATGGGGTTGTTTCATGAGCATCACTGGTGTGTTTATCTTTCAATTGGTTGTTCCGTTCAGTGTCAACACTTACCTGGTATATAAAGACTACTTCTCATAGATCTGCCGTCATTATAATCACTATAGTGCCCTTGTCTATTTATTCAGTTTGTTGTTAATCGCCTGCTCGATATTCGGCAGGATTGTTGGGGATTTTGAACCCTTATCTAATGTATTGGACGAAGCGTGATAACCTTTGACCAACCATTTGGACGTACAGGTTGGGTCATCTTCTAATGGTTCGCAACCACCTTCAGGTCGTTTTAATCATGTTGGATAATCCTCAGGCTGAAAGTTATGGTAGAATGATATAGATGATGTTAACTAGCTCAATGAAAGAACATCACAGCATCAGGGATTTGGGAATGTCTACACCCATTATGTAGACTCCCTAGATCTATAGTAAGCTTTTATACCGACTATTAAATAGGATCTCGCGAAAGTAGGGTGTCTAGCCGAGCTAGCTAGCTGCTCTCCTAGATGGCTCTAGACATTATAGATGGCATACTTACTGATCTTCCCACTTTCCTGATGAGAGCTGCACTTTTGAACAACTACTCATAGTCAACCCGTCCGTTACCACATGCCGTCGATAAGGAGGACGGGCGGTGTCGTTCTATTTCCCAGGAATAGTGTGATTACGTACATCCTTAGATGTTATCGCTCTCAATGCCCAGAGGTGTGCATCGAGACCCATTAGAATATTTTCAGGTTAGACGGGACTTTCAATGAACAATATAATAAGACTTGTTCAATTTTTCATCGAATCGAATTCCGCTCAAAGTGGATGTTATGAGTAAGACTCGATCGGAAGTAATTAATATTGTCCAAAGGGTATCATAACGCCACGGTTATCTTATCCGTGTGCCGAAAGAAGAGGACATTTAAAAGCTCAGGAAAACTGTGACCTGAGAGGCATGTGAGCATATCAGCTGTGAGCAGCTTCGGAACTACTAGTGCTTACCTTGTACTTACCATGCCGGTAAATGCTACCCCATGCTGTGTTAGCGCGTTTTCGAGAAGTGTAATCTTAAAGTCTGGAACACTTAAATGCCTCGAACACGTGTCGTAATACGTAACTATAGTGCGCTTCATAGCTTCTGTCCGAAAGCATAGAAAGAAGTGCGGGGTAGTGATTCAACTCAATTAATAGCTGCCCCCCACAGTGATGTTACTCGCTGTTCAATCAACTGTGGTACACTCGTAACCTACGGATGGCCCTTGCTGCGCATGGAAGATGGACTTTGAGGGTCTTGTTCTGACCAGAAGCACTGGAGTCACGATACATGCAGGCCCTGGCCAACTTTTTTGAACAAATTGGTGAGTCACTTGCCTTTACAATTGACGCTGCGAGGTCGCTTCAGCATACTACAACGAAAGAAATCAAGGGACAGTACTAGTGTCTCTGGAGCGTACCGGCATAACACTTAATAGATTCACAATTGACATCTATGTGTGAACCAGCTATGCGCGACATATATGAGAAGACTTCGTCTCGTTAGGAGTAAACATACTCCCTGTTCCCTTGATTATTGAATTCATAAGGGACCGTAGGCTAAGGTAGAATCAGAATTAAACTGCCTTTGGTAATTTTATTCCCTAATGGGTCGTTGATTGCTCCGCGTTTGAATTATACTAATGCGTTTCACTCGGACATTGGCCTCCGGGTCTGATTCGGGCTTGCCACCAGCGAAATATTTAGGTTAACCCAATTCACCAGACATCATTGGAACAAGGAGTAACTATGTTACACCCAATGGGTCTACGGTGCCTATACAGCTCGTTTAAAAGAGCAATCCAGCTCACCGAATGGCTTATATGAAAACAATACAAACCCATGGACAGGTCCGAAGGATGCGGAGTGAGCTGATAATGAAGGCGCAAGAGACATCCGTGTGGTGCTAGAGGTAAGTAAGTGCCCGACACCCGTTGTACTAGGCAATCATTGGCATCAATTAGTCAAGACTTGTCAGGGGAAGATATGTTCTGCAACTTCCCACTGCTCTCAGCCAGGGTAAATAGGCTTGACTTATGGATGAGTGCGATGGTGTGGCGATCATAAAGGAGAGGAGGTATTCTCATGTGCCCTGATATAAATCTGGAATAATTAACACTTGAAAATAATTTCATGAAATACTGATATTAGATTTTCAGCAGCTTAACGGCCATCAAAAGAGCTTAAGTTGCAGACTGAGAACGACCCCTTAGACTAAATAGACCCTATTTTACGGTGTTATTTACGCCATGGCCAGCCCATCTGGTAACTCGGAAGCGCCACATTCATAGAAGGAAATAATATACGCCGAAACTAAACAACGAAGGAGACGACAATGACGCAAGTGAATGATGGGTGCGGTATCAACGAGGATAGCGATGAGCAAGGCTCATATGGATGGCGGCGATGGAATGTGGAGCGCCGTAGAGTTCGAAGCGATTTAAAGCTCCGACAGCTGTCACTGTGTAGTTGATCCCAAGCTGATCCTTTCAAGGATAGCTCGTACCCTCTGCTACTTTGAGTTTTTAACGACCAGGCGACACCGCAAGAATTTAAATTAATGCCGAGTAGTCCGAAATTTATAGAGGGCTCGAACTTGGTGGATCTTTGCTGTACTCATTCCGACTTCGGAAGCGAATCTTATATTCCGGCAAGCGAACTGCTATGTCGTCATCTTTGTTGTTGGATCCAGATTTCAAAGTGGAGCCATCCAGAACTTGTCCTGATCCCAATTAAAGGGATAATTTACTCATGACCTCATCGAAGACTTTTTCAATTCCTCCCTATCCTTCAAATAGATGGCCCGATCGCGCTCAAGCCACCCCGTCGTTACCAGCCCCTCCTCATCTGTTCCACTCTCCCACAGATGTCTCGTGGTTCGACAAAGGCTTCTTCTTCAAGACGTTTTTCTGAAGATAGATTTTCATCCCATGTTCAAGCTCACGATGCTACGTCTCATAAAAATATTATTTCGCAATCATGCCTTGATTCTGTCATTCCTTTCAATTTACCCCCGCGTCGCTCTATGAAGATGCTCAAAGATGGTTCAGATTTTGTCTGGCCGGATGCTGCCCACACATTGTTCGTTAAAGGTCAGTGACATATCCTTCTACCCCTAGTCAAACTCTCGTCCGATCCACCACCCCATAGGTCTTCAAGCTTGGAAAGTTTTGACGATCGGAAGCAAACGAACGCGTGCCCCAAGAGGGGAAGGCAAAACGGATTTCTTAGTCCGATACCTGAAAAGCCACGGTGTCGAGCGGACAAAGAAACAAGTGGCCTCTCACTTGTAAGTAGTATATTATTTATATCCTCACCTCCTGGTGCTACTTTCCGAACAGACAGGTGCTTCGAACTGAGTGGCGGAATTTGGACAGTAAGCTTCATAGTCACATCGGTCAATTTCCAATTTTAACGCTTAAAACAAGATCCCGTACTACTCAGTCTGGTAGATGAGACTCACACTCGGTCACTTTCCGAGCCATCCCTCCCCTCTCCTTCTATTTCCTTGGATTCTGGTTCTCCCGATCCTAACGAAGACACTGCCATGAGCGACCACCACTTTCAACTTCAACATTCTTCAAATTTGCAATCAGCGTCTCCGCACAACCCAGAGCACGATATCTACATATCTCGTCCACAGTCTTTGCGAACGACCATGTCCGAAGTTCCCCTTCGTGTCCAGTCGACGCCAGACATACTCTGGCAATTAGACACCTATTCTTGGAGCAACTCTCCCGGTCAGTTTACTTCGCAACAAGCTGGCATATTTCACCAATCACCTATCCGAAATTCTCCCCAAGCGTCTTTCCATGCTTCTTCGCAATCCACACGGCCTATGCGGCCCTCTGTCCAAAATCACGGCCCTCATGTAGCCTATATTAATGCATTTTCTCTTTCCTCCCCTCAACAGCACTCCCAGTCGCCTACAGAATTGAATTCCCTTCCGCCACTGCCAGCATCTACATCGAGTGCGCAGGCTTCCACGTCTTTTATGACCATGCCTTCATCCTATAATACGTATTCTGGGTTGCCATCTTACCCAAGTTCACAGCAGTCGACCTCAGGTGGCTACGATAGAGCGAGCATGGCCTTTGGTGCCGAGCCCTACCACCCGCATTACAGCCAGGGAGGTAACCCACACCTAGTGGATTCGGCGAACAACTTGGGATCTGGTGGAACCGCATCATACGATATCATAGAGCCCCATATGTTTCCCAGTGCACAGCAGGCCTCTCAATCCCAGTGGGGTCCTTCAACTACCACCCCTCGGCGCAGACCCAGTCATCCTCAATAGGATGTTGAAACCCGGCTTTTTCAATGTATAGTCTGGATTGGAAGAATGATACCGTTAACATTTTACCGCCATACACGACCTGTTCACTACTCTCACATTCCCCCATCAATTGTACAAATACCATCACGGACTCCGGCATACGCATTTCCCAATAATCTAGAATTATTGGTCGAGATCCGCGAGTGCTGTTAGCTGTCGCAGGCTTGACCATCCGCTTGCCAGCGGACAATGGTCGCACCCAAATCCTTCCTCTCTTTCTTGACTTGGCTGGGTCAACTTCAAGATTAGACTATATCTCGTGGAGGTAGAGCTTCCGCAATTATTCCCCAGTCAGCGGCATGTTCCAACCATGCAGAGCCAACTTAATCAACGTGTCTCACTCCTCTGCACACCGCCTGGGTCGGATGCACCACCTCGCATACTATAAGTTCGCATCTTGCGCTGGCCTAATTTCATGATACCCCACACGACTGAGCAACGGATGGGAAGCATCCGCTATATCCTTTTAGGATGCGTGTTAAGTGTTGTATCAGTCAACAACACCCCATGTCATTGTATCGCCTTGGGTATCTTTATTGTCGCCTCCCGTTTCTCTGAGATATGTAGCATCATTTTGCTCATCTGGGGTTTGAGGGGTTTACTCGATAAGCCAATGATATTTATGATATTCACGTAGAACGTAACATGACCAGGTGGATTCTCACCTTCCTATATCTGCAACATGCAAGACTGCTGCAAGCGCAAGTCTCCTTTCTTTGCAAGTTGTTGTAATCCACTTGCTGTGTACTCCACAACAATGAAATATTTACTTACGATCCGTTCATCAGGCTAAACGGCTTTTTGAACTCCGCGACATCTTCAGCATTTCTTAAGCCGCGTAAACACATTTAGAATTATTCAGTCTGGAAGGATTTCCTTGGTAAATGCTAAATCCGTTAATAAAAGGCACGCTTGAACGCAAATCCTTGCACAGCCCGCAGCAGGACATGGGATATATGCTTCTGGATACTCGAGTTCCAATGAATAGATTGGGGTGGGGTAGACCAAATCAAGCGAGTCTCCACTTTCTGAATCTCAGTGCTCGATGAACCATATTTCTGACTTGAATTGACTCCCGGAAGCATCTGTCACAGACATCACTTCCACGCAGCTGTCCGACACCTCGACGTCCCCCGAAGGGACGAGGCTTTGTAAAGGTAATTGTGTACAATCACATTTAACGTGTTGGAGGTGAGAGGGAGCCTGGAATCTCGAAGTCACGGCTGTGCTGCTGCGCAGCGGGACGAGGAAGATCAAGTAGGAAAGCCTTCTTGCCTCATTAATCTCCGAGTATCGAAAGGTCTTCTCCCATTTACTATCATCAACGGTGAGTATATAAGAATTATAGCTCTAACGTCTTCTATGTGTTCTTTACGTCTCACGCTTGGGTAACCTCGACGGGGAAATTCACAACCGCGTCCCTGTCGCGTCAAGCGAGCGACAATTTTGTTGATTGACAGGATGGTTCGACGGGACTTACTTTTCTGTGCCTTTGTTGGTCTTCAATTTTCCGAACGTACGGCTTCACGTACAATGTGATTACTTCCTATCTTACTTTCATCATCTCACACTCCCACCGGGTTGTTAAAGTTCACTCGAAGTGTGAAGATCGAATGGTAGTGCCTATGTTCAATCGATTATGTCGAAATAATGTTCTTGCATTGATATGGATTGTACGTTGATACGCCTCGTTTGCCGCGGGACAGCTTTGACCCTCTGTCCTGGTTATTCTTCTTTACCGTAATGCCCTTTTAAAACCCCTCTACTGGAGCACCCCGTGTAGTATTAATGTGTTCTTTCTGCCGTTTGAGAGTGCCCTGTGAACTTCAAGTCACCTTGATTTTTTTTTTATCGTCGAGTCTCATCGATGTCCCCCTGTCGGACACCACATAGCTGATATACCTAAATGCTCGGATTACATGGCCAAATTCTATTATCATTTTTTTTCCCTTTGAAAGTTTGAGGTAGTCGCTCGAAACGTACACTAGAGGGCTGCGGTAACCTGCGAATCCATGGTCACGTAGTCAATTTTAGAAAGGGTCTGGAATATGTTAGGTATATAAACGTTCATATCATTTTTGAGGGAACCGAAAAATGCAAATCGGTAAAAATATTTACTTAGGACTACCTGAAGAGTGCCATGGTTGGAGATGTCAGTGGCCTCTCCATGAAAGATTTCTACAAGGAACAAGTGTTATCATAGTGATTTTGACACTCACTCCCAGGCGGCAAATGTGGACGGTATCGAGACCTAGAATCAATCAAAAGGGACGACAGGTGGTGCCTCTTTTCATATCCATCAGTATATATTTTTGTGCTTCTGCCTACCTTACGGTTGAACCTAAAGTTTAGCTATCGGGTGCTCACAACTGGTTCTGGGACAACGATTCCTTCCTTCACTTTCCCCCTTACAGCCCTCAAGTTCGAATTAACGAATGCAGTCTCATCAACCAATGTGCAGAGTTCGACGCACCCAGCGATCTCCTTATAGTTAAAATATTCTTTTCCTTCATTTGTCTCTGGCTTAACTGTATCCAATTTATGCTGGCGTAATGATGGGCCACTAAAGGATGAGGTCGTGTGGGTTCCGGCTTCGCGATCGTGTCAAAGAAGTGCACATCCCATCCCCTACGGCAGTGGCGCATCTGGATACTTTGGCACAGCATGGTTAGTTCTGGTGATTATATCGTATAGATTTGAATGTTGATGACATGTGGCCTTTTTTTAGAGGTATCTCTTTGGATGCCTCGTGCCGGGCAAGCTGTCAAACAGAATTGTGGTGGATGAAGCCAACGTCTGAAGTAGGATGGTACGTTTAAGATACAATGATTATTGCATCACTGCATCACTGGGCATCCATGGCATTACCAGCTACAAGGACTTTTGAAGACTAAGCCGTAGTACCACACAACAGAAGAATGTCAACTGCTCTACTGAGATCGGTGCCCTTTCGACGAATCTGGATCAATACGCCCAATGCTTCACAAGGCATATCGCAAGGAACTGAACCACTGCTGGTTCTCGCACTATGTCGGGCATTGCCTGTTTTCATTGAAATCTACTAGAAGGAAGCAGTTATTTCAGAATATTGGAAAGTTTCTTTGCTGGGGATCCTAACCCGCGCTGGACAGCAAGAAAACCCATATGTCACAGGTGAGTTGACCAAGTTCTATAGCGAGTACTATTGTCTCCATAGAACTCCATATAGAGCTTTCTCCCGCTTTTGGAAGTTTTTGTGGTATACGTGCCCGGGAGTATGAGGTAGGTCCCAATGTCGCTCTGGGATCTGTTAAACAAGCAACGCGAACAACTTGGGGTGATGGAGGGTGCGTTATAGATAGTCTGAAATGTTGGACAGGCAGCAATGTCCCACTGCAGGAGTGCCTCCTTGCATTTCACAAGGCGGATTGCCGTTACCTCCAGCCTTCCATCCTGTGAAAGAGACCATGTTTCTATGCTCTTGTGGGTTGCTCAGGGTTCACACTTCATAAATAAGCTTCTTGCTGACTGCCTTTTCACTTTACGATCTTTACATCCTTATATGACTATCCAACGGGCAGTCTTGAAAAAACTTCGGAATTTGTCAGCGTCTACGTGGCCACCAGAGAGGTGCATTGGAAGAGTTATTAGAAAAAGAAACAGAAACCGTCGATTCTCTCGTGTTACCTTTACCTTCACTACAAATTTTCACCTGGATGATCGGACAATGAGCCCCTTTTCTACAAGGCCATGTAGAGGTTTCTGAATGGGGTCGCTACTGTCACTAGTCTTACATCTACAAGCCTGTTTTGACGTGGGGCGAGCGCAATGTATCGAACAATTAGTTCGCAGTGTCGCGGTTGTGTTATGAGTGAGTATAATCATGGTTCTTTGTTAGCTGCCAAGTGTCACATCCGAAAAGGCGTATCATACGAAACAACTAGTACTAGTGTTTGAGTATGATCGATCATCCGTTGAATGTGATCAGTAGTTTTGGACAACGCCAGGGGTTAGACAGCTATAGGGTCACTGACAGAGCGACTAGGCGCCAACCAGACAAACTTGAGATTGAATTTTAGACACACCTAGCATCATCGAATCCGAATAATACTATATCCAGTGTGTGCTGCTGATACTCACAGGTTGCTCACAGAGTACAAGTGGCGAGAGCTGGTCTGACAATCATACGCTCCAATGTTGACTGTTAGAAGTGATGTCCGGGTTTTATAGAAGATCCCAATTACGGATTCAGAAGAGCAAAGATGACCGTAATTTTCTCCCCGGCACTCGTGCGGAGGTCGCCCAAGCGCTCAGGAAACTTTTTGGGTATAGTCTCTATGTCAAGTAATCATTCTAGTACTTAGTATATTAGTAGGGGCACAAGAATATTATTATTTATTAACTATCAAACACCTGGGGGCCGTCAAATAGTACTTAGTAGCCGGTTATGAGGAGAGAAATGTTCATGACTGATCAATAATAATACAAGATTCTCACTTTTGTATCAGCATTGGAAGAAAGATGGTATCTGTCGAAGTGCCAATAAAAGCGGGACGGTTTGTCGTTAATAGTGAGGCTCGATATTAATGTACTCATTGTACTGCAGAGCCACAGTTACGGTGTTGATTTTATTGACCGAATATAGCGTGTTTCTTAGGTCTTCTGTAATGGGTGTACATTGGCATAGCAGAATGGAACTGACTTGAATCAGGTACTCTCTCAGTTGATTTTTTTTTAAAATACATTTGTATACCGCATCGCATAACGCAGATACATAGCGGTTGGGAGCAGGTACCCTAATGGTAGGTGGATAGGTATGTAGGTAATAGGGCGAGTAGGTGTAGGTATGCGGGTCAATTGTAGAGTGGGGGGAGGGTGAGAGGGCAAAGGAAAAAGAAGAGAAAAGAAAAAGGGAAGAACCGGGGGGGCTACGTCTTGCCAAAGGCGTTAGAGGCGTCAATGAATTTTCCTGGAGCGGTGAGCCCTTTATGGGTTCTGAGGATGGCGGAGGGGGACAGGTCCTGAGAGGCGTCGATTAGGAGGTGGCGGTGTTCCTCATATAGAGGGTACTCGGTCAAGATGTGGAGGCGGGACTGGATGGCCGCTGTGCCACAGGGGCAGGATGAGGGTAGGTCAGGGAGAAATCGGCGGTAGTACTCGCCAAAGAAACCATGGCTGACGATGGCCTGGACGATGCGAGTGTGGATATGGCGGGGCCCTCCATATTCCTTGTGGAACTTCGACAGTTGCAAGGCGGGCGTTTGTGGAGGGCCATGGCAGCAAGGTTGGTGTGGGGGAGGTGAAGCCAATCCTTGCGCCAGTGCTTCAGAGCGCGAGCTTTCGCACGCTCCAGGGCCCAAGAGGTGGTGGAATGGAGGAGGGGGTGGAAGTTGACCGCCTCTTTCGCAAGGGTGTCAGCCTCCTCGTTGCCATGGAAGCCGTGGTGCCCAGGGATCCAGGAGAGGGAGACGCGGCGGGAAGGGTCCGATAGTAGTGAGTCAATGTGTTTCCAAAATATAATGGAAGCACCCTGGGCAGGGTGGTCTGAGAGGTCGTCAATGGACTTCAGAGCCGCTTGGTTATCGGAGAAGAATAGGAAGTGCTTGATTTCGGGAAGGTCAGGGGGATGACGGGCAAAGCAGCGCAGGCGCTTGCTAGGGCAAACATCTCGGCATCGTAGATGCCTGCCCGTTTGCCCAGGCCGATTTGATGCTTTCGGATGGGGGTCTCTCAGTTGATTGAAATTGAAGGATTATACGGAGCGTATCCTGTATACATGCTTAACATAGCCCGGCGTTGTAATGGGTGATATCAATCACCTGCAACTGAAGTATTCTTGAGTACCAAAAATAAACTATAGAAATAGGTTATTATTAATGAGAGGGATCACTGGGAATCATACAAGATGAGTCAGAAAACTACATAATCCGGGTTAGTACATGACTGAGTGTCATCGAATTTAAAATGGGTGCACACAAATGAGATGATCTGACAACGATAAGAAACGGCTTCCAACGAGAAAGAACTTGTAGGTTACCACAGGTGCTTGTAATAGTCTGTGGCAGATCCGCGTCTGTCCAGTGTTCCAGTCTTGTGAAATTTGCAAAGGGGTATCCGAGGGGCATGTCGTAAGGAAAGAAAACTGTAGTGTAATGAACCCTCTGTTGGTCTCCGGATTGCTAGGTATTATGTTTATGTCTTGTAACGGATTAGTGGCAGTTTGTTGGGGCGCATCTAGGAACGAGTGACATTTCTATTGACATCTATCACAAGGGGTTCACTATACATGTCAGCAAGCAAATGTTCTTCTCTGTCATTCAAAAAAAAAGTACGATGCTGAGCTTAAAATTTGTGGGACTGACTATATGAGTCCATTTTGCTAGGATGATCCCTGACTTTGAGGCTGCGCTTGAGTTTATCTAGGAGTTATCTTATAGTTCATCGAAATATCTCACATTCTGGGTTGGGTCGAACGTCAGAGAAGGAATGAGTTATGTAAGGCGTGTCTTTATTACTCGAAGTTTGTGGGAGACCTGGGCTATTATTACGTACAAGTGGGTGGTTTTACATTTGAGAAGAGTCAAGATTATCAAAGTGATCATAACAAGTAGAATACCGCATAAATGATATTGTTGTCATGCAGATAAGTTTGTAATCCACGCGTTTTAGACAATTATAGCGCTTTCTGAAGCATGCAATTTTCTACCTTTATACCATTAGAATCCATTTGCCATAAACAATAAATGCTTCAGGCATTATCTAGACGAAGAGGGATTATGAGAATATTGTACAGGGGGGTAGGAAGAGAACGGAATTCTGGGTCGTGGCTTGACTCTAGTGTGACCTCTTCCCTTAACCTTACGTCTTTCCTTCTGTAGAGTGGCTCTCGTCCTGCTGGTCCGACAGGTGGATATTAAATCCTTCTCTTCGATATATCACAACCATAGAGCCGTATGTTGCATCCAACATGCAGACAAATAGCTTGAGGCTAGCTTTCTGGCCTCGATCTGCCGTGGGGTTCAGGGTGCTTGTGTGTGAATTATGTTCATATATTATTATTGTGCCGCAGGGTATAGGTGAAGCGGTTAAGATAAACGTGCTTACATCATTTTTGTAATGGGTGAGTGGTAATCGGAGTTGGGGGAGCCGCCTTAACTGAATGCAAGCTATATATACCCGACTTTCTCAGCGTAGCCGAGCTAGAATTCCTTTGGTTTTGGACGAAAATCAACAATAATTACAATGGTCTGATGATTATAGGGCGGTATATATGCCTTGGGGTTGAAATACGAAAGCTTATATTTTGATTGTACATTTTTAGCATGTTTTAAGCCTGATACAGCATGAACCCTCTGGGTACTGCCGGGAAACCGGAACCGATGCAATACATGCCGACTCCCGAGGACATGTTGACAAGATTTGAAGATGGTCATCTATATTACAACACATAAGAGGTCTAGTTATCACTGCACAACGCCATTCCTCTTAGGCTTTCGTTCACGACCAGCATGACCACTCCTGTCAATTCCATTCCAATCCCTCCTGTCAATTCCGAGACTGAGAAATCCTTAGATACCCTCACAGACTCATCATGTATCTCTCCAGGACTTAGGAACACCATGCCAGCAACCACGATTTCTGCAGCAGAATCAATCCTCAAACATTCAGAGCCCGAGGGACCTGAATCTCCAGAACCGGAACAGGAAACTGAAGAGAAGCAGAGCAAAGAAGCTTGGGATGTTGATCCGGCAAATCCTCGAAATTGGAGTCAAAAAAGAAAATGGAAGAACGTCGCGATTGTTAGCCTCTATACCTTCATCGCGTTTGTGGGACAATTTATATCCAATGTTTAACTTTGTTAATATTATTTTCTCCTCTCTTAGTCCTTTAGCTTCGAGTATGATGGCCCCTGGACTGGCCGCAATAGGAGACCATTACAACATACGGAATCCATCGCTAATCGCTCTTTCCCTGAGTATTTACCTTCTCGCCTTCGCTCTTGGTCCTCTGTTAATCGCTCCACTATCGGAAATATATGGTCGGACATGGGTGTTGCATATCTCCAACTTTGTCTTCGTGGCCTTTACTTTCGGCTGCATATTTGCACCGAATAGTGGCGCGTTGATCATATTCCGTTTCCTTAGTATGTTTTTGTACTCTGGGTTTGCTGCCTAACTAAAGATTATCCTAGGTGGTATTGGTGGCTCAACGCCAGTGTCAACAGGGGGTGGTAGTGTCAGCGACTTGTTCGATGTCAACGAAAGAAGTACCGCCATGTCAGTCTATTCCATGGGCCCCTTAGTGGGCCCTGTTCTTGGCCCGATCGCAGGTAGATGTTATTTATTTCCATATTATTCTAGCCACCTCCCTCACTATCTTCCTCAGGTGGATTCATAGTGAAAACGATTGGCTTCAAGTGGATATTTATCGTGCTCACAATTGTTGGTGCTGTTGGTTCTCTGATTGCCATCCCGCTATTGGAGGAGACATATGCGCCCGTTATCAAGGCGAGACTCGCAAATATTAGGACGGCGGATGTTGAAACTGCGTCGGGCACAGATGTTGAAGTGCCAGTCAAGCCATCACTGACGGAAACTTTACGTTTAAACATGGCTCGGCCATTTATGCTCTTCACGCACAGTCTCATCTGTTTCATACTGTCCCTCTACATGGCTCTGTGAGTCAGCTTCTGCTATGGTATTCCCTATTAAATCATGATAACCGACTTTTGGGGGTATCCTTGTCTATAGCATTTATGGATACCTTTATCTGATGTTCACCACATTCCCGATGCTGTTCAGTGAAGTCTATGGATGGGGGCCGGGGGTGTCAGGCTTGGCCTATCTCGGTCCTGGGATTGGGTTTTTCACTGCAACTGCCGTGGGGTCCTCACTCCTCTCCAAAATTTACGTAAAGGCAAGTCATGATCACATCTCATGTCTTGATCCTCGGCTTATGGTTTCATCAGTTATCAGCCGGAAGTGGCGGAAAAGGAAAACCTGAATACCGTATTCCCTTAATGATCTTAGGAAGTTTCTTTGTCCCCATTGGTCTTTTCTGGTATGGCTGGTCGGCTGAGGCGCATATACACTGGATAATGCCTATCATCGGCGCTGGTATCTTCGTATGTCGTTTATTTAGACCCGCGTCGCAAGCTTTCTCATTAACCATGTTTATACAGTCGGGTGGTATGATGTTCGTCTACCTTCCAATTCAACTGTACCTTGTCGATGCTTTCACATACGCTGCTTCCGCCCTTGCTGCTGCTTCTGTTTTACGTGCCCTCTTTGGCTTTGTGTTTCCATTGTTCGGAGAGGATATGTTTGCAACGCTAGGATTTGGAGGTGGCAATTCGTTACTGGGTGGTCTGGCAATTGTGACGGGCATTCCGTTTCCGATATTTTTATACTTCAGGGGGGAGGAGATGCGTTTGCGGAATCCACTTAACCGGTAACATGTTGTATTTGGGGTAGGGTTCTAAGCTATTTTTGCACACAATATGTGATCCCCAAGCAACAATCATGATCAATGGCTTCTTATGTCATTGTATTGTACTTCGGACCATGATACTTTATCAACCATGCATAATATGTCTTTTGTTTGTTACATATTGTTGGTGCATAGAGCGACGATTTCAATTACATAAGTAAGTTCTGGTGGAAAAATTAAGGTAGTTGGTGGATATGCGTACACAACATTAATTCCATTTCTTTTAGCAGTGAGGGATTCAAGGACATTTATCGCCTAGATCGCATCTGTATAGTATTGAGAGGTAGGGAGGAGATCGGCTGGTCAGCTGGAGGAACAGTTATAATTAGAAAAGTTATATAGGCCACAACTTAAGCTCACGTGAGCTGCATTTTTTTTTTTTTTTTTTTTTTTTTTTTTTGATATATTTATATCCCGCTTCAAGCAACAATGGCTAACTGCGGCTAGGGGGTGAAAAGGCCCCCAGAGAAACTATGCTACGGTGGTACGAAGTTCCGAGTGAGCTACGTGTGCGGAAGGGATTTTAGTAAGCAAAGGGGGGGCATGTTGATATATACATGGTATAGAGCTGAGGCCTTGAGGCCTTGGGCCGAAGCCCCAAGAAAAGCCCGAGATCCTGCTAGCAGGCGTCGACAAGGGCTGCAGGCATACCGAAGTCTTGCATTGCTAGTGCATAGGTGAATGCTGGAGTCGGAGGTGGGTAGGAAGGGTAGACCGCTGCCAGGCAACAGTCATGGTTGGTAGGTGCCAGTGACGTTCCGCAGACGACACTGGTGCGCGGCTGAAGGCTGCCGACTTTGACAGAGCAGTGAATTCAGAGGTCCCCAAACCTGTTCACTGTCATCCGCCTCTCCGCCCCTCACCACGAGCACTGGGGGCCCCAACCCCAGAGGCAGGTGGTGGTCACGGAACAAGAGAGCCTTGTCACGTGAGCTGCATCCATCTTCGACAGCCTTGACAAAGCCTAAACACGAAATGCAGCATCTCCAGCAGCAGCAGCAGCAACATCATGGTCATTATCATTCCTCAGACTACCCTGAGCTTAACTTCTCTCCGGGCAACAAATGGGTCAAGAGCCTCACACAGGTACGTTGTACATTACTTTACTATGAGTAGTTTCTCAAACCGGATGTATTGATAGGGGCGTTTGAACTCGATGACGGGAGGACATTTTGCGAGTGTAAACTTGACGAGTGTGCTCTACTTGGAGAGGCTGGATGATGCAGCGCATGTGACGTTGCGAGTCTGGAGTGCACCTGGGCGAACAAAGCCATCGTTTCCGGAAGCGATGAAACAGAATTTTAAACCTGCGAAGAAAGGTGATCAATTTGGGCCATCATGTAGGTGTATTTTTTCTGTCTTTGTTGAGCAAAGTTATATTAACGCAACCGGTAGGGGTGAGATCTCACGCTGCGGCCGCTCCATGTTTGATCTTGGTTTATAAACCTTCCCTATAGACGAACCATTGGTGGAAGGTCAAGATTAATATTCCCGCTAGCTTCTCCAAGTACGAGAGGGTTCAATGTAAGTTGTTGAATCGCGAATTACCGGGGAAGTCGTTAATAGATTCATGTAGTCGAGTTTGACCCAGGATGCGAGGTGTGCAGTTCTATATTAAGGGATTTACAGTCGATTATATGAGTAAACTAGGCTATGATATTTACCACAGATGGTACTCCTGTTCAAGGTGGGCTACAGTAATTTCACGATTATATGCATCTTGTAGCATCTTTCTTTATCAGGTATCACTGGTGGGTATGGAGGCGATCGTCGTGTCGAATATATCATTCCCAAGGAAGCGCGCAAAAAGGGAACTTATGAGTTTGTCATCGAGCAGAGCTGCAATGGCATGTTTGGTGTTCCGTGGGATGGTGATAGTATTAGTCCGCCTGATATGAACCGCTATTATACCGTAGGTCGTCCAGTTATATGTTAGATGTTCTGTCAGTCATATTATTCTTCGTAGCTCGCTTCTGCGGACATTGTTGTGCCTAATCAAGACGCATGGCACCTCATGTGGGACTTCGAAACTCTTAAGCAGATTGTGTCAAACGTTTCTGGCAATACCCCACTGCAAAATAAGGCGTTGGTCGTTGCAAACTCTATTATGAACGTGTTTGACAATAATGACACGACATCGATTCCCAAAGCGCGCAAGTTGGCGGAGGAGGTTTTTGGGGAGGCTTGGGCCGAGAAGGGGGATGCGGTATACCAGGAGGGTGATGCGAGGGAACGGATTTATGGTATTGGGCATTGTCATATTGATACGGCTTGGTGAGTACCAAGATCATGGCCATCCGTTATGGCCACTGGCAACTTAGCGCTTTTGTTTGTTTGAAGGCTTTGGCCTTACTCTTCTACACAACAGAAGGTCGCGCGTTCATGGTCGACACAGGTACGAGTTTGAAGACGGGTTATAAGCTCTAATCTCGAATTATTTATGTAGATTGATCTGATGGAACGGTATCCCGAACATCGCTTTGCTTGCAGTTCGGCGCAGCAGTACAAATGGCTTGAGCAGGTGAATATCATTTCCTTTGGCTGTCTTTTATATCATCACTGACCTCTATTACAGTTGTATCCTCCTTTGTTCACTCGTGTCAAAGAGAAGATTGTGTCTGGGCAGTTCCACCCCGTCGGCGGTCAATGGCTGGAGTCTGATGGCAACATGCCTTCTGGTGAGGCATTTGCGAGGCAGTTTATTTTTGGCCAGCGATACTTCCAGTCGAGGTTTGGTGTGCGGTGTGGTGCGTCATCTTCTCATGTATAGTACGCAATCTACTGATAATTCTCATGTGTAGAAACTGCGTGGTTGCCGGATTCGTTTGGGTTGAATGGAGCTTTGCCGCAGGTATCGTATATGCATTTTATTTTCGGAATAGTCTATTCTCACTAGATGTCTAGTTGATTAGGAGTGCTGGCATGAAGTTCTTTTTCACTCAGAAATTATCTTGGTAGGTTACCTCTCGACCTGTTGGGGTCATGGTCAAACCTTTTATACTCTTTTCTCAGGAATAACATGTAAGTCCTATATCCAAAGCTCAGTGATTCCGCCTGATTCGAGCGTATTAGCAATGTCTTCCCTCATTCTACATTTAACTGGGTAGGCATCGATGGCACACAAGTCTTATGTGTAAGTGGACGTGCGAGTTATGGCTAGCGGAATGCATCAATTATTAATAAATGTATCATTAGCATATGACACCAGTTGGTAAGGACGAAGGTTATACTTTTCAATATGCGGGTTTTTGAATCTGTCCAGATACATACACGTCCCAAGCGACTGTGGGCGATGTTCTCAAAGGAGTCACGAATAATAAGGTTTGTTTGATCAAATTATACACTCTACAGAGTCTCAATCTACTGTAGAATCTTGAATCACAATCAAGAGCGCTTCTGGTATTTGGCAATGGCGACGGTGGAGGGGGCCCTCTTGCACCAATGCTCGAAAACGTGAGTCGTTAGTCATCAATGACATGACACGGGGTTTGTGAATAACATAGTGTAATTAGCTTCGTCGTATCCGGGCTGCTGCCAATGTCGACCGGGACCTCCCGATTGTGAGCATGGGTAAGAGTGTTGATGATTTCTTCCGTGACATCGATGGGGATACGAAACATGGGAAGATATTGCCTAACTGGCAAGTGGATCTGTCTATACCATAGACGTCGACTGTGACTCATATTTCAATATCTAGGCATGGCGAGTTATACCTTGAGGCAAGTTATTTCACAGTTTAATGTCATCTCATCTGATATGTTTTGTAGTTTCACCGTGGAACATATACCAGCCATGGTAAATTGTCAATATTTGTTATGAATATGGCCCGCTGACCTATTTTCTCCCCATAGGATCGATTAAGAAGGGTAACCGCAAGTCGGAGATCCTCTTGCGTGATATTGAGGTATAGAAAGTTGTATTAGTATTAGTAGAGATGTTTCCTCATTAATTCCATTCAGCATATGGCTACGTTGGCTTCTCTGTACAAGAATGGAGGCTATGTATATCCGCAGTCGACGATCAACGAACTTTGGGAAAATGTCTTACTGAACCAATGTAAGTGAAGAAAGCTTCTATGACGTTTTCCTAACCCATCTCTCAATGCACAGTCCATGACGGTGAGTATCTAGCGTTTGCGACTCATCAACTGATTTGGGAACCCTTCAACTTTCTGTGTAGTTCTACCCGGTTCTGCCATGTGGGCGACATATCACTATAACTCATCTGTGATGTTTGACTGAACTACATTTAGTGGTATGGTATACGAGGACGCCGAGAAGATCTATGCTCGTGTTGCCAAGGACGGAGGAGTGCTTCTTGAAGCTGCCTTCAAGGCTTTAATGCCGAAATCAATTCCTATATCTCTTGATAAACCTTTGCAGACCACTTTGAACGGCAAGATTATTGCGTATAATACCACTCCATTTGCTAGGCTCGATGTTGTACAAGTCCCACTTAGCGGTTCAGGCGGAAATAAGCTCAAGGCTGAAGTAGTTCAAATTGCGAAAGGCGGCAACTCAGGCTTCATACTCGTGGATGCGACGTCCGCACCAGGTCCCGCAACGGCGAGAGGCCTTTATGTAGATGTCCAACCAGCAACTGGCGAGCTTCACTTTACCTCACATCTGTGAAAACATTGTTAATTATGTATTATGTTTGGCAGCTCAAGCGCATGCTGACGGCCGATTTATACTTATGAACTCCCATGTCATACTCACCATTACTGATGGTCGTATTACCAGTCTCATAGATGTGGCAGAGAAGTACGCATATCGTTTACTTCTATTGCTGGTACACGTAACAATTGATTCAATACTCAGGCGAGAGTTGGTGCCTTCTGGATCTACTGGTGGACTGATCATCTACCAAGATCGCCCCAACTACTGGGATGCATGGGGTGAGGATGCGGTGACCCATTCCGGAACATTTTCCCTATTTTGATGCTTTTTCTTTCTTAGACGTTGAGATACATCATTTGGAAACTCCCAATCCTCTTAAATTCACAAACATGACGGTCACCGAAAATGGCCCAATTCGGGCATCTATAGCCGCGGAGACTGTGTATGGCAAGAGCACTATTAAAACCACGGTATGTTAACTCCCTATAGCAGAAGCGGTTCACTAAATAGTTTTTGTAGATTTCTTTGGATGCTATAGCTGGTAATGAACATCTAATAACCTCCTAAACCCAGGATGCCGATACATTTAATTTCAGCTACCGTTATGGCAAAATCGCGATCCTATGTTCGCTTCGAGGCTGAGGTGGACTGGCATGAGAGGCATATGTTCTTAAAATGTAAGTTATTCTCTTGGTTGCCGGATTATTCTCACATAATACCCGAATTAGTCGAAATCCCATTGAACATTCACAATGATAATGCTACTTATGAAGTTCCATTTGGTTTCGTTCAACGGCCTACATACAAAAATACAACACTTGATATAGCCAAATTCGAAGTTTGTGCCCATAAGGTTAGCGTTCGGCCATTTCATACCCTTCTACTGCTGATTCCGGTAAAAAGTACGCTGATCTAAGCGAGTACGGCTACGGTGTTGCAATTCTTTCAGAATCGAAGTATGGATTCGCGACTCGCGGGAATATCATGGCTATCTCGCTGCTTCGTGCAGCGACTGCTCCAGACGCTGACCAAGATCAAGGTAATCGTTTCCCCTAAACTACACATGGAGCGATATAAATCGTATTGTTTGTTCAGGCAAGCACCAATTCTCTTGGGCCGTCCTTCCCCACGTGGGACACTTCCTGGCATCAGACGTTCCTTCCGCGGCGTACTTATTCAACTCGCCTTTATATGGTAATTTTCCATCGGTTTGGATATTAAGCGTCCTCACGCGATATGTCAGTGCGGTATTTACCGGATGAGTCTCGCGACAAGTCTCGCCAGCTTCCAAAAACACCTTTTACAATAACAGGTGCCCCTAATGTCATACTGGACACAATCAAGCGCAGCGACGACGAGGATTTCAGCGGGAAGAGTACCGCGTCGAGCACCGTGATTCTTCGATTATACGAGGCATTCGGTGGGCACGCTACGGCACAGCTCAATATCGCAGGAAACATCGATGTCTCAAAGGCGGCGTTAACTAACCTGTTAGAGGACGATCTGGAAGACTTACAGGTCGCTAGCGCGGTCGACAGAAAATCTGTGTCTTCTATCACGATACCTATGCGTGGATTTCAAGTTGTTACTGTGAAACTGGTGATTTCTTCGGCTACTTGGACGGCCTCCTCAGCCGGCAGGTGAGATAACCAGATACGAGTCCAGCGATACTTGTTTATTACTACCATTAGGTCAAGTGGGGAGTGGACACTCGTTTAAGTTGTATGACAATCATGTGAATGAGCCGATTGATACCGTTGTTTCTTGGAATGGAAGTGTGCAATTTCCATGTAATACAATTTCTTGACGTTCTCTTCAAGTTCCGTAGAGCAATAAAGATAAAATTTCGTGTGCTTGTAATATCGCCTTAATTAACAATTAGGTCCACCGGCGCTAATTCTTTTGTTTATGCAACACTGTTCTTTCCCACCGCCGCCGACGACATCGAGACCTCAAGCGTAAGAACGTCGGATTGTCTTCACGTTAACGAGCTGCATAGGACGATTTATCACGACCACAGTCTACCATTACTGCTATATGGAAGTCATCGTACTATATTCATTTCGGAACATTTAACCTGTGTGTCTGGCATTCATATTAATGGGCATCGGATCGTCTAATGCTGCACTTGAAAGCCAATAGCAATGGTCGACTTTACGACGCCACTAATCCCGCTTCCGTCGTCAACCCAGGATCGTGATCCCAAGGAAGCTAATACAAACGATCCTTTTGATAGTCTCTTCGCAGAGCCTGAGCCAACTCAGCCGCTTTTTGTAACTACAAGAGCGACTGAACGTCCTGAGCGACGTATATCAGTCGTTGCACCGCATTCTGCTGGTTCCGATTTTGGGGCATGGGTTTCAGTCCCTGCTGCGCCAGATTGTGTACAGCATCCTTTAGGCTCAGACGCAGTCACCACTGAGATGCTAGCCTCCACTCCCTCATCCCATTTTTTCGAACGCTTTACTGACGATGCAAAGGTACGGGCGGAACAAAATGAGCGGCGTGTTTTGAATGAGCTCTTGGAACATGAAGACGACCCGTTATATTGGTTGGAACCTTCGGAGCCAAATACTGATGGGCCACCGAACATTGATTCGAAGCTACTTGTCGGTTTAGACGAGCAGGCATTGCAGGCATCTTCACCCGAACGCCGAAGTTCGTCCGAAGATGACAGAACTGCTCGGACGCACTTATCGCAGAGTGCCAAACCTGTCAATGTGCAACGCCATTCATCACCTTCAAAGGGATCGAGCCTTGCGGCTACATTACCTCGAAAGTGGATGTCTACACTACTTTCAAGTTCTGTACCTGCGCTTCCTAGCAACACTGACAGGCGTGACACTTCTCGCTCGCCATCGCAAAGGAAGACAGTGCTGCCATCGTTAACACATGACACACCCTTTTCGACGCCTGTATTTATTCCTCCAACAGGCGCTCCTGGTTTTGCAGGTGATCATCACTGGAATATTAGTGGATTTGAGTTTGAGGAACAAGACAAAAGACTCCAGAAAGTTGACTTGGTTGGACGGCGCGAAAATACTACTCCTATACTTACGTCAGAACATGCTGAACAGGTGAACACTTTACCAAACAGGGATGTTTTCGATTTGCTGATTCTGAGTAGCTACGGGCTAGTCTCCCGGCGCTTCCACGGCTTGCTAAGTCGTGGTCATTACTATATAGTATGGACCAGCATGGGGTTTCTCTGCATACATTCTATGCGAGATGCGCAGTGAAAACGAGTGGTACATTAATTGCGATTCGAGACTCAGAGAATTACATTCTTGGGGCTTGGTTAAGTGAAGCAGTTCGTATATCGCCGGGAGCTTATTACGGAAGTGGGGAATCGTAAGCCAAGAGACTTGGACATTGAATTTAATTCTGACATGGATATATTTTAGGTTTTTATGGAGAATTCGGCCGTGTAGCGGTGAGAGCGGTGTTGAAATATATAAGTGGACTGGCAAAAATGATTACGTGGCGCTATGTGAGGCGGACTTTATCTCATTTGGTGGCGGGTAAGTTGGGGGGATGTGTTTTTTTGATTATTCTGACAAATTGGCTACTGGATAGGGAAGGGAAGTATGGACTATATCTGGATGGGAATCTCATCGATGGATCTTCCGCGAGATGCCCGACGTTTGATAATGCGGTGCTTTGTGGCACAGGGGGGCGCGATGAATCGAAGACGGTTGGATTTGAATGTGTTGGCGTGGAAGTGTGGGGAGTGACCGGATGACCGTGCAGGGGTAGATGTTTGATTGTACATTGCAAAATAAGATTTGCTAAGTTATCAAATTGCAATTTGTTTTTTTCTTATACCAATAGCGCTTATCTTGTCGTCGTCCGCTGATCACGTGAACGCGTTGCGTGATAACGCGGTGTGACAGGTTGTGGACAGATGTACCATAGAAACCGGATTATCAGTTTAATACACCGGCAATGGGACCTGAAATGGAGGACCTGACTGAATGCACATAATTTATCAGATTTGCCGGAGAACGAATTAACGCCGGGCCCTACCGCCACGGCGACTATAGCTTGGTATCTGCGTGGTTTTGGCTATCTATCGCGCTCAAGACGGCATGGAAGAATGCATGTCGTAAACTGACCAATCCGGGTCGAACTTTCGGTCGAAGAGGGTGCGATACACGACTTTGGTATACACCGGAATATTAAGGTAGAACGCCGAGCAAAGCTTCAAGTACGGTCATCATATCATGATGGCGACAACGCAGATTCACCCGCGGAGATCCTTGTTCTTGAGCGCGCACTCGGTCACCTGAAGGTCCCCCATGTGGCGACGTTGCAGCGACACTGTGTCTGTCCATCCACCGTCAACCCAATACCCGTCCATCGGACAGGGCACCGTTCAACGACGACCGGACCGCTTCACCGACTCTACCCCTAACTGTGTGTGGAAACGGTAAGCCAAAGGAATGACATCAGTGCATGTGAGTTTCCGATATGTCCCGTCAATCCTTCTCCACACTTTTGTACAACACCCTGTCCTGTCACTATCCAGAAATTCACCTGCGAATCAGCGCCGTATTATGGTAACAACCATCATTCCCTGATAAATTGCATGCTGGGATCTAAGTTGTAACCCCCGAGATACGCCGCTTCTTTCGCTTGTCCCGTAACCGTTTGACGGTGTTCCTCTCTGCGTGTGCGAGACGGAGTGGTGATCTATTCGACAATGGGGAGTTAACGGAGTAATGGCCGTGCCAGGAACCTACGTTTGTGAGAAGGACTTGTGTGAGACACCGCCGACACTTGCCTTTGGACGGATCAGAAGTCGAACCAGACAATCCGACGCAAGGTACAGAGCAAAATGGCTCGCAATTCGGTAAAATTGTTTTACACAAGATCTAAAGGATGCCCTTGCAGTGTCCGAACAATGTACCTTAGGTTGGGTACAGCCCAAATGTTGGGGCCGTGGGACAGCTGAATAGACAGTTCACCGTGAGTTGGGATCGACATCCCATCGCGAGGGATTCTCGGCAAGCGTCTGAGTTCTTGAAATAGGATCATAAAAATACCATCAAGGTTAAGCTGTGAAGCGAAGGAGAATGAATGAATCTCGCTCGTTCTGTTCAGCAACTCGAAAGGGTATGTCTCCACGGACCTCAAGCTTACAGTGCACACTAGTATTATTACTTGAAAATAATATGACCGGTCATTAAAGTCAAGGTAACTTGTGTCATTTCTCTGCCTAGCAGCCAGGCCTAAGGGCTCCAAGTATAATAATATTCACATCGTCTAGGGTGGTAATTAAAGTGTACAGCGCCAATATTCTGCCGCAAAATACCCCTTGCAAAGTAGAGTCAACAGGCGACCTCAAGAAAGTTTTCAGACTGCAAGCCATCTTACCCGATCAAAACAAAACTCTCCGCCCCAATTTTCCACCAAGCGTCTACTTTCTTCTAACGCTCTGAAAAGGTCTTCCAACGACATCTTGACGCCATTCATTTCTTCCTCAGTTTGTAATAATCCAGCCGCAAGTTCTTCTTTGCAGGATTGTATAGCTTGTGACAAGTCGGAATCCAAAATCGCTAGATGTGGGAGCAGGGGGTCGTTGTCGGCCGTCGTCCATCGCAAGGGGAATGTCGCGCGTATCACGTAGGTGAGCATCGGAAGTGAGTCGACTCCCAGCCCTAGAGGAGTGAGAAAAGTACGCCAACAATAACATGGCCCAGATCGCCCGTCAGCCATGCGCATGGATTGAGTTGAATAATACATACCAGCGCCGAACAACATACGCGCATGGCTAAGAACTTCTCCAAAGTGGTGCGTGGGTACAACGATCCCTCCACGCGAAGCAAATAGCGACGATTGAGCTGGCAGTGTAGCTTTGGCCATCGTCTGCTTCAGCCGTGCCCGGGCAATGCAATTAAACTGTGCATGGGTAGCAGGACTGCGTTGAGAAACGATCCTGTGAGTGGAACCAAAAAAGGAAAAGGAAAAAAAATGGCTCACAAGGTGGATAATAATGACCGAATCACAGCTCGTAAATCTGCCGCTGGTGCATTGGCAATAAATGTGTCTATCATGAGGTTTCTACAGTGGGATGAGGAACAGCGACCAATATGACCACCAGGAACGGTGGGAACGTACACATGTTTTACAGAACCGCGAGATGCCTCGTATGCTGCAGTAGTGGAAGGCATATTGGCAAACGGAGGGGGGAGATATGGGTTAAAAATGAGTGAGCTTTCCGCAGAATAAATATAGCGGGACGGCAATCTTGTGACGGTCTGAGGTTCCAAGTTTTTGACTCGAAATTTACTCGAAATTCTTTGGAAAAATACTGATAATAATACACAAAGATCATTACATAAAGTATAAAATCAGGTAACTGCATGAAAAAAACGCTCATCGGATATCACCATCCAATGATACAACTCCGGTCATAAGGGCCACGTGGGAACTCCGTCCAGTCCGGCGTCACGCCTGCAACCAAGTTAATCCGCGGTCTCGTTTTGAAGACCGACTGCCCTCTCTCAATGGTATAAATCTTTGCCCAGCCGTTGTCATTTTTTTTTTTTTTGAAGCTGTCCACCGCCACACCTGCCCTGCTGTCGCCGTCGTTCTCTAATGACAAGCGTAGAAACGGTCAGACTCGGACCCCTCACAGTCCCCCGTTTGTTCAATGGTTTATGGCAGCTTTCTTCACCAGGTGCCGTCCATTTTTGTTCTTGATAAGACATGCGCTCTTTATACGGGAATTATCCACAGCATGGGGCACTGCGCCTGTAAGCAAAATAAGACAAGAGATGAAGCGTTACTTCGATGCCGGATATACGGCATTTGGTGAGAATTAATGAACTGTCATCACGTTCATGTCTGACCCTCCTTTCCAGACATGGTAAGACCATTTCCTAATAATCTACCCCATGTGATACATGCATTTAATCTTTCATCAGGGTGTGTTCCCCCCAACTTTCCTTTCTTGCCCAGGCGTTCTGATTTATGTGCCACACAAGCTGACCACTACGGGAGTGCAGAGCAAATATTTGTATGCGTCTGATTCCATCTCAGAAGGAACCGCCCGTCGTGATCCCTCACATCCTCTAGGGCTCCTTCCGTGCCAGTCTCTCTCCAGAGGAACAGTCCCGCGTCATCTGTGCCACCAAATGGTGTGTTTTCCGCCCTTCCGACCCTACTTCCCAGTTTGTCCGCGATGCAGTACAAGAGCGTCTCGTCAGAACAGGTACCCAAACTGTGGATTTATTACAGGTTCGGGACTTTCAAGTGGCCCAAAAAGTAAACTTATTCACACGCATCCAGCTCCACTGGTCCGATTATTCCTCACGAGCATACATAACCGCCCTCCAACATTTGAATTCATTGAGACTCGGCCCAAATAAGCTTATTAATGCCCTTGGACTATGTAATTTCGACTCGGTTCGCACCGATGAAATTTGTACGACACTTGGTCCGGGAGTCATCGTCAGCAACCAAGTTCAGGCATGTTCCTTTCTACCTCTGATTTCACAGCCCACACCCTGAATTAATCTCTTAGTTTTCATTGATCGACACCCGCCCTCTGGATGGCATGGCAGATGTCTGTCGAAGGCATAATGTGAGTGACACTTGTCTGCTTTCCCGCTCTTCCAACCCATGCCCCGTCATTAGTTGAAATTGTTAACCTATGGAACGCTCGTAAGCGCTCCTGCCTCGGTCACTCACACCCTTGCTTAGAAACGGACAGTGTGGCGGTTTCCTTGCAGATAAATATCTTGGTGGTCCCTTGCCTGACCCGTATAAGGAGTTAATGACGCCCTCCCAACGAAAGGTATATATGCCTCTCTACTTTTGATCTCGCACGTTACCGACCCAAAAAAAAAAAAACTGTTTGTTTGAAAGTACCTCGATGTCATTCTTTTAGCATGGGGAGGTTGGCCATTGTTCCAACACCTCCTCCGTACCCTTCGTACTATTGGTGATCGGCACGATGGTCGGAGTATTGCCGTGATTGCTACCCGCTGGGTCCTTGATCACCCATTCGTCGCTTCGGTCCTCGTAGGTATGCGTTATGACGCTTCTGTACGGAAAGTCCATTGCTTACGGCGATTATCCCTCAGGCACCCGTCTTGGCGTCTCCGAGCATACGTATGTGAGTATTAATGATGTCGATCAGGAACGGCACCACCGCATCCACCCCGGCTACTTTTGCGATAGCTAACGTTTTACCTCACACGGACAGGATAATCAACGAGTTTTTGGCTTCCGGCTGACAACAGAAGACAATGCCGCCATAGAGAGGGTCCTTGTCCAGTCAAATGCGCGGGGACTAATTTCGACTATGGGTGATTGCGGGGCCGAATATCGATAGAATTGTGTCGAGGGTCTTGTATTCTTCATTGCATTAAATGTCGATAAAACCGGTTTTCCCTTGATGTATTTATCTATTATTTACCATTAATTTTAGTGTCTTTGTTGGGATAATTCTGTACAGCCACAGACCTGTCTGACTCGGCATACCGGCGGTCAGCTTACAAGTGATGTGAACGACCCCCGGAAGAGCTAGCTGTAGACTCTCATACAATGGGTCTGGCACTTGTCGCCAGCTGACATAACGCACGCTCCGCACTTTCCGATGACAGGATATATCACGCTTTACGTTCGAACATGGGATTTCGCACTCGGATAACTTTTTGCCTTTTTCGGGGCCTCCGGGCACCAGATGTCTTCATGAATCATTTAAATATTTACATATTAAGTAATAAATTGATGTAAATGAAATAAAAATAGATCAGCAGAATGTTATGGTGTCTTTTATGGAGTGCTGCCACATTGAGACAGCTAGTTCGACACAGTCAATGCACAATCCCAGTTAAGACATATGAAACATCAACATGAGAGTAATTTCACAAAACACACAAAATCAATTGACTTGTAGGTCAAATGCATGTAGCCATATCTGGCTAAGAATAGGAGGCTTGATATAACCATTGGACTACAGGCCCTGTATGTCTTAGAGTCCATTCAGTAACAAAATAACTAAAATAGTGGGGTCTTAATCCTTGTGTTAAGGGGTTAGGAGACAGAGGGGACTAAGCAGGGGACCAGAAGGTCCATATGTACTTAACCAGGAGGGCCAGTTCCAGAGACAAGTGGAGCTTGGCTTCAATTTATGTGTTGTCCCCTGTGAGGGGTACCCCTCTCTGGGAAATATAACCATATCATTGTATTATATTTCTTAGATTTTTCTCTTATTTTCTAATATTATCTAACTAAAGTATTCTTTATTTATATGCATTTGCATTAGTTCAAAGATCCTATGTATTCCTGTCATACATACTATAGTCTTGTATACACTAGTGGGAACTCACACACTTTTACCCTGTAACCATGACTTGCCCAAGACACCCTTTTGAAGTGTTTGCAAGCTGTGATTGGGCTATTGTCTCAGCCATATCAAATGGCTACAAGTTAAGACTCTACACATCACTCTTAGCTTTGTACTGTGCAGTTGAAGCTCAAACCTTATTACTTGAACATGCTGGTCACTACCAGTAGTGTATCTCCTTACACATTCCTATTCTTTTCTGTGAACCATTCTTATCTTTGTCCCACTTCATTGGACCTATCCCATTTAGGATTGTACTGTAAAGGTCAATTCTATTTCCTGTCTTAGTTGCCTCTAGTTACCTCACAGTTACTTACATATGGCAACCAATTCCTTTTACACTTGCATTGTACTTTGATAGTCAATACAGTGATATTGTACCTAGAGGGTGATATTCTTTGTATATCAAATAGTTAGAATTTCTATGACTCTTCACACCCCCTCACATGAACTATTAGGGTGCTCCTGTATTTTGGGAAGAAAAAGTAATACAAATTGAACTGAAGATGACATTTAGCTGGAAGGCCAAAATGCTGAGGGTCATGGGAATAAGAGTTGTAGCTTTCTGACAACATTTTCAAGGGTATTAAGAGCAAGTAAAAGGGACTTGAATACAAAGGGTAATCTAAGTTGATATTCAAACTGAAGAACTATAGCATACATGATAGACAAAAGTGTTATGACCAGAAGATCCACTGGACTCCAGCTACTACCATATATGCACCTGCACCCTATATGCACCAGTTATCAGTTAACCGGAATACCTGCTGGGACCTGGACATCAAACCTGTCTATGTCTGACCCCATTCCACACACCCATCACCAGGCTCCACCCGGATAACCTGACAGTTCTCTAACTGAGCCCTGTTCCCATTATGGTCTAATGACCTGTCATGTTTCGGACTCCACCTCTGTTCCATTCCATTCCTAACACCTAATTTGGTGTTTACTTATCTCATTTCATGATTACTTGTTTGGATCTCATTATTACTGAATTTGGTATAACATACATTCCACAGTCTATATAGTCTGGCAGATATTGTACATACTGTGAGAGGTATGGCAAAATACACTCAGGAAATATAGTCGGATGAACTCTTACTATATTTCCTTTATTATTTCTGTTTTCTCTCTTTTATTATATCTATAATTAGTTCGACGACCTATGTATGCGGTACATCGACTCTTGTGGGTGCACACACGCCAGACTTATGTATTCTAGCGCCTGTAGTTTAGAACTCAGACACTTCTACACCGCAACCATGACTTACCCAGACACCTGTTAGTGTCCTGTAAGTTGTGATTGGTGTATCGTCTCGACCATCACAGACGGGCTTTAGCTACCCACTCAATTAGAGTTTTGAACTGTACCAGTCGAAACTCAATCCTTATCTCAACCCGCGTGGACTACATCCACGCTACTCTATTATTCGACTCTCTAGTTACTTTACTTGCACTCGAGCAGTCGTTCAGAATCGCACTTAACAGTTGATTCTACTTATTCGTTCTAGCTCTCTATCTTACTTTAGATAGCTACTTCTCTCTACCGTATTGAACTAAGCAGTCAATACACATTCAGTCTGTATTAGACTTAGACAGTCAATACATCCTGGTGTCGTACCTAAACGGTCGATATTCTTCGTATATAGAACGGTTAGAACTTCCACCACTCTTCACACATACAATCCAGTCAGAAAATCAGCTTAGATCTTCCCAGTAATCTCAATATAATTTCCACTCTATTCCTCTCTTTGAAACACACTGCTATTTACCTTGTCAGAGTTCATAGGCTCTGACCTATCTATTGCTCAACCTCTGACCCATCACACCCAACCCCTCATCCTTTCAGAGCCTGTGGGCTCCCTGACTGGTCTTTCGACCTATCAACCCCTGACCCATCAACTACACCCAGACTCCCTGTGTGAAGAGTGGTGGAAGTTCTAACCATTCTATATATGAAGAATATCGACCGTTTAGGTACGACACGACAATGTATTGACTATCTAAGTCTAATACAGACCAAATGTGTATTGACTGTCTAGTTCAATATGGTTGAGAGAATTAGCTATCTTAAGTAGAATAGAAAGCTAAGATGGATAAAAGGGAATCGACTATGAAGTACGATTCTAAGTGACTGCTCGAGTGTCTGAGGAAATAATGAGAGAGTCAAATAAACAGAGTAGTGCTGTGAGAGGTACAGTGAAATATGCTCAGGAAATATGTATAGTCTGGATGAGCCCATACTATATTTCCATTATTATTTCTTCCTTCTCTCTATTTTATTATACACTTATATTTAGTTCGATGACCTATGTATGCAGTACATTGACTCTTGTGGGTGCATACATGCCAGACTTATGTATTCTAGCACCTGTAATTAGAACTCAGACACTTTTTACCCCACAACCACGACTTACCCAGACACCCAGTTAGTGTCCTGTAAGTTGTGATTGGGGTATATATAGTCTCGACTGTCACAGACGGGCTTTAACTACCTATGCAATCAGAGTTTTGAACTGTACCAGTCAAAACTCCATCTATATCTCAATCCGCACGGACCACATCTGTGCTACTCTATTATTTGACTCTCGTTACTCTTTTCTACACTCGAGCAGTCATTCGGAATTGCACTTAACAGTCAATTCCCTTTATTCATTTTAGCTCTCTACTCTACTTTAGATAGCTACTTCACTCAATCATATTGAACTAAGTAGTCAATACCCGTTCGGTCTGTATTAGACTTAGACAGTCAATACATCTACGTGACGTACCTAAACAGTTGATATTCTTCGTATATAGAATGGTTAGAACTTCCACCACTCTTCACAAGTGCTGTTACGACTGTGTCGCAACCCGACGGTCCCCGAGGTTATCGCTGTCTATTGATGTTTCAAGTTATTGCTCAAGTCATCACATTGGAAACCGTCAGTCTTCCGACGCTGATGTATGTGATCAAACCCCATTTATGCCCCTGTCAAAATATACTCATACTATCTGGTTATACTCTGATATGTCCCCTTTTTATTATGATGATCCATTCTACCCTATGTTTCACATATGCCTATATATACTTATAACCCTCGGACTATTTCCTTTTCTCGTAACTCTGCTCTCAGTTAATCACACCTCCAAACTTATTGTAACCTTCCCATTCCTAGTTTATTTGTCAATAATGTTTCCACTCTTCCCTTAGTTAGTATTTTCTAGATGCTGAATACTTGTATATGAACCCACTGTAGTTGTAGTTACTAGGCAATCAGAATATCGACTCAGAACACCCACGTACATCTCTAGAAGTCTAATACTAAGTATCCTGCTCTCTGACTATGCGTGCACTCGCCCACTCTCGGTCCCTGACCCCTTGGCCCGACACTCGACTTATCCTTCAGTCCTCGGTAACTCACCGTGAGGTACTCGTTAGGACTAGTCTTCACCTGTCCAAAATTTAAGGATGCCCAATGAATATTTGTGAGAGCACAGCATATATGTAAGCTGAAGCCAAGTCCTTCCAATCGGTGCCTGTGGCCTACCGATATTAGTCAGTTTTCAGTTCTTAACAAGTGTGGATATAGTCCATGCGGATTGAGATAACAGTTCAAGTTTTGACTAGTATAGTTTGAAAGTCTGATTGCACTGATAGTTAAAGCCCGTCTGTGATGGTTGAGATGATACCCCAATCACAACTTATAGGACACTAAGTGGGTGTCTGGGTAAGTCATGGTTACAGGGTAAAAAGTGTCTGAGTTCTAACTACTGGCACTAGAATACATAGGTCTGGCATGTATGTGCCCACAAGAGTCAATGTACTGAATGCATAGGTTGTTGAACTAAATATATGCCTATAATAAAATAGAGAGAAAATAGAAATAATAATGGAAATATAGTATGGGCTCATCCAGACTATATTTCAGAGTATATTTCACCATACCTCTCACAGTGCCTCCCAGGTCGAAGAGCTATGTCAAAGAAGGTGTCAAAGGATGCTTGGGACTCCTCCCCATGTGTCCTGTGAAGAACCTCCGAGGTGCAGGATAGCGTTTCCCCAGGCGAGATGCTTGGTGCGAAAGGAAAGGACAATGTCCTCCTGCTTCAAAATGTCATTGGCAGATGTCAACCCATCCAGCTTCTGAATTGAGGAGACCCAACGACCATAGGCCTTTTGGCACATTCAAATGATGGCATGAACACGATCAGCAGAGGCAGCTGTAATGTGGGCGATGAGAGGGATCTGGTGGTGCAGTGATGGCAGGGTAGGAGTGGGAGGTGGTGCGTGGCTCGCATCTCCACCAGAGGGAAGTCCTCCCGGGGTGTCAGAATCTGACAACAGATGTTCCAAAAGGTCGACCAGGTCCACAGCTGAGTGAATTGGCACATGCTCAGGAAGGACACAAGTGGAGTCCACAAGCAGGGACCGAAACATGGAGAGCTCAACCCGTTCAATGTCCTCCGCTAAATGCAGCTGTTCCTTAGTGTGAAGAGTGGTGGAAGTTCTGACTGTTCTATATACAAAGAAATGAGTAGAATAGGAGGAAGGATGATTTGAGTGGAGGCCCTGACTGTTATAGTTTGAGGCCAGAAGTGTTCACTAGCTCAGATAATGCTACCTATGTGGTAGCTGATATGTTACCCTGATCACCGCTTGCTCGTTTGTGTCTTACGAGTGGTGGTGCTTGGGTAAAAGTGTGTCTGAGTTCTAACTATCGGCGCTAGAATACATAGGTCTGGTGCGTATGCACCCACAAGAGTCAATGTACCGAATGCACAGGTTGTTGAACTAAATATATGCGTATAATAAAATAGAGAGAAAATAGAAATAATAATGGAAATATAGTGTGGGCTCGTCCAGACTATATTTCGGAGTATATTTCACAGTACCTCTCACACTTAGAGTCGTTGATGTGTAAGTAAAGCATACTCATGCAGTCTGACAGTGTGAGAGACCCACTATACCCTTAGATATGCCCTTTAAGAAGGAGTTGCCGCAAGGTTGGCCCCAGTCACATTAGTGTGCATCCCACAGTGAAAATGTCAGAAGGGTAGTTAATGGAAATGTGCATCCAACCTGCCTGTGAGAAATGAGCCAAGTCGGCCATGTCCTGAGAGTGAGGGGAAGAAGTGTGAAGGGTATGCATATATGCATGATTGGACAGTGGAATAATATGCATATTATAGTACTTTATTATCTAGTTTCTATTCCTTTTCTTTAATTCTCTATATCCTTCAAGCATACCCATATTTCTTAGTTCGAAGTCTTGTGTATACCTATGGGCACTCTCGGTGCCAAAAGACAGACACCTTTTTACCCAGCAGACACCACCTCGTAATGACCCAGACGTTGAATAGCGAGAGGTGTCAAGGGTAACGTCTCAGCTACTTATAAAAGTAGCAACTTCTTGCATACTAATAATCTTTGGACTCGAACCGCAAAGGTCGAGTCCCACTCTCAAGTCTTTGTGCTCGTCGACACTCTAGTCGATTCGCGCTGCTATATCTCTACCCTTGATAATCAGTCTTTCGCTGATTATCTTTCTTACTTCTAGCTACAAGTTGTACCGTAAAGGTCAACTCTTCTTTTCTCTGGTCCTTATCATCACGAGCAACTGTACAGTTGCTCTTGTGACGTGTAGTGCGTCTTTTACTAGTACTATCAGTCTAGTAAGCTACAGTATTGTACAGAATGGTCAATACTTAATAATAGTAGTTGAATAAATACTATTCTTTGTACATTGAGCGGTCAGAATCTATCGACTCTTCACAGTGGTGATCCGGGCTGGACTGTTCTTTTTCTACAAAGAAAGATCTTATTATTGGACTACTAAAACCCGAACACACGAATGACTACGGGCAAGAACCAAACACCTAGGTCTTCATCAGCTCCGAGTAGCTCCATGCCTCATCAAAAATCCGCTAATTTGGAACCACCCCGTAACGTCACTTTGAGGAAGTCTTCGTCGACTCTCCAAGGATCAACTCCTCTGGAGGATCCTTCTGGAGTAGTAGCGGAATCGTCAACGAACATTCCACCCGACCCACCTGAAGAACACTCGTCACCCGGGCAGTTGAACGCCCCTGGAGTCAATGTTGAGCCTGGTCAAGCACCCATGCCCGTTCTCAATTTCCCTCCGAGACAGGTTATTCTCAAGCAGTTCCTCGGAGGTCATATCATTTATGCTCAGCCCATCGACTTACAATGGGATATGTACTACACCAATCGAATCTCCGAGGATCTGGTTACTCCCTTTGTAGAGGAGTACAATACGGATTATCCCATTTTACCAGTGACTGTAGCAGTTTGGTTAGGTCATTACCAGGTGATCCTATCGGCGCGAGATTTATTCACGTGACCAGGGAACCTTGAGGACTTGACCCGATCGATTCCCGAATGGTCGAACGAGGTGACTACCACTACGGAAGGAGGAAGAAGGATTCTCAAGCGGGAGGTGTTTTCTCCATTCTTTGAAGCACTTCGTATGCATGATGATGCGTTACAGATCCTGCACGTCCTGCTCAGTGGAGATCATGTTGTGCCTAAGGTTGACTACCAGTACATGTACATCCACATGTTGGAGGAGTCTCTCAATGGAGTCACGCCAAATCTGCCGTTTGCATACTTCACTTTAAGGGGTCGGCTGAAGCGAAATCAAAGAAGACTCGATAAGATGGTTTTAGAGGTACTCCTCCCCTATAATGACTCAATACAGGTCCCCGATTCGCCTATCTCCATGACTAATTCGTTCGTTCGCAACCTAAATGGGTCTCCAGATACTCGTTTCCTACGTTCTCTCAACTGTCCTGTGATAATGGAGGACTTTCCGCTGGACTTGAGGACACAGGTGATAGAACGCCTTCAAGAAAAGAGGATTGAGGTCTGTGCTCCCTTTCATCAACCTCAGCTGCGTTGACTCCTGAACACGATGGAGATCGAGAGACAAATCGCGATGGAACCCGGTCCCACGCCTTTTCAGGGAGATCCTCACTCTCACGTCGCATTTGAGGGAGTTTCCAACAGCCCTAACGTCGGAAACGAGGTGACCACTGTCAGAAACCGATTGGTCACCAGCAAGGGTCGACCATCCTTCTCTACAGTGTTCACTGAGGGTATAGCTGGCCCAGTCACTGGTCGAGGATTGCTGAACCCAGACGGTCCCCGCCATTCTCTGCCGATCACTTCGAATCCCTTCTTGCCATCAGGAGGACCCCCTAGTGATTCATCCGGGAGTTCGAATACTTCAGACCGAGGAGGGAACTCGGGACGTGGGGAGTGCCACAATGGAGTGCCTAATACCCCTTTTCGAACTCCGATGCGGTCTCAAGCTAGCGCGCTTATTGATGACTTACCTAAGGACAAGAAGATCACTCTTAACACCAATGACCTCAAGATCAAATGGTCTGACCTCCCTGAATACGATGGAGCCCAATCCAAGGCCTTGGATTATATCATGGACATCATGAGTCTGGCGGAGATATCAGACTCTTTGAGTGTGATGTTAGGAGTTGCTCTGCCAAGACGACTCATGGGAAATGCTAAGGTCTGGTGGAGCACCCTAGACCGTGAGCATCATACTGAATTCAGTCAATCTCATGGGTCATTTCTCTGGGGCATTGTGGAAGGATTGCTTGGAACTCACTGGCGTGAATCCTTGGCCTTAGAATGGGAAGCCATGAAATTTCGACAAGCTGGTCACGATCGCGAGACACCCGTCCACTATATCCAGCGGAGAGTTAAACTCTATCATTTCCTGTACGGGTTCCACCAGGACAGAGGAGATGAGACACGCAGACTCATTCTCACGCTGCCTATGGAATGGCTCTACCTTCTTCAAGGACAACCCATTGACGATATCATGAGTTTGCAGACTTATGCTAATAACCTGCAAGAAGCTCTGATTAACGCTTGGGTCCAAACACACCGGGAACGTTACAGGTTCCAGAAACTGCGTGTAATGTTATCAGAGGGTCAGGAAGTGGATTTTAGAGTCACCAATGACTTCTCTTCACCTAACCATGTTCTCGTTAGTGAGACTAATGAGAGAGGCTCGACAAGAAGGACCGTCCCTGACGTCGCTAATCCAACGCAGGGAAAGCGTCATGGAAAAATGTTCTTTGAGAGGAGTAACAAGAAGAGCTCGGTCAAACCCACCAAGGAATGTTGGATATGCGGAAGTCCGGAGCATTTCAAGATAGATTGCCCCCACGCTGGCAAAATGTCTCATTATGTCTCTATCAACAAATGCTCTGCACAGGATATGTCGGAGGAAGCTGAGGAGCAAAGGTTATATGAAGCGGTTCATGGACTATCTATACAAGGACAAGTAAATAGCTCTGATGATGAATTGACTTTTGTTTCCATTTATGTGCCCCGAGTCGGAGACAAATTAGTAAGGGAGGAAGATTGAACGACTAGTGAAGCTCTTCCGTCTGAAGTTTATGTATCCATACTCGCCGCAGATTTCTTCGAAAAGGGAGACCGGTTGAGTGCTCATCGGCAGGACCTTGAAGGCCTGACCAAGAAGTACCGTCAGACTGGAGATTCTCACAAACAAATCAGCTTGAACTCGCTCTGTTTGCCTAGAGCTGATGTTGACACATTCCCATTTGATCCCGGAAACCCCCCCGACTTACTACCGTACGAGGACTCGGATTCGGAGGACAGCGACAATGATCCGGTATTGGATTCCCCTTCAAAGCATATTCCTTGTCGAAGTGAGCGCAGGAACGTAAGCTTGTCCCTGCGCAAGGAAAGTAAGAGACGTAGAATCCAATACCCTCATCCCAGTCGACTGATGAAGGAGGATACTACGATCCTTTATCGAAAACGGGATCCCCCCAGTGGTTACTCTAGCATAGGAGTTGCAGCGCTCCATGTTTTCGGTCATGTAGGAACTCCCGACTCACCCGAACGCGTTAAAGTCCGAATGGACATGGGAGCGGATCTTTCCCTTATATTGGAGGAATTCTACAAGGGGCTGCAGGTGTGAGGAGTATGCTTTTACCACAGTTTCATTGTGGTAAAACACTCCTTTTATTTTATTTATATTTTACATATTCTATTCATATTTTTCTATCTTTCATATTCTTCGAATATTGCATATTTCATTAGTTCAAAGCATTGTGTATACTTGTGGGTGCACTCAGCACCAATTAGAACTCAGACACACTTTTACCCAAGAACCACCACTCGTAAGACATAAACTAGGTCTACTACGAGTGGTGATCAGGGTAACGTGTCAGCTACTACATAGGTAGCAATATCTGAACTACTGAACACTTCTGGCCTCAAACTATAACAGTCAAGGCCTCCACTTGAACCATCGCACTCGTTGACTCCTTCGTCATCTCGTGCTCCTTCTCTCACTTTCTCTTGTATTGCACCGAATAGGTCAATATCCTTCCTTTCTACTCATTTCTTTGTATATAGAACGGTCAGAACTTCCGCCACTCTTCACAGCAGGGCATATATAAGTTGAAACAAGGACTCAAGTTACGTCTAATCCAGCTCACGGGTAACGCTAAGGTTATCGGATATGTTAATATTCCTATTTACCTGGAGGACGACAGTGGAACGTTACTGAAGTTCGCAGCAGAAACTTATGTCGTTAGAGGAATGACGGTGCCAATTCTTTTAGGAGAAGACTTCCATATTAATTACAAAATTGATACTCTAAGAGATCAGCCGTTGGGATCTAGACTTATTCTCCCGGGATGACAGGGTTTTATTCCAGCCAGTTCTTCTAAGGAACCTCAACCTTTGACCTTCACCGTCAATAAGGCCCCTTTCGGGAAGCATGAGAAGGAGCAACCCAAGCTCACCTCTCTCCCCGATAAAGGCGTGGGTACTGAAAGAGTCGCGCGAGCCTTGGAGGATTGCACTATCAATCCAGAGTCAGCCAGACTAGTGCCCATTTTTGTTGAAGATCTAAAGGGCGAGGAGTGGATTGTTGAAGGAATTGTATTGCAAAACGAGGACGGTTCCATATTAGCCACACCAATCACAGCAATTTCAAGGAATAGTGCGGCAGTACCCTTAGCCAATCCATCACTAACCCCTAAGACTATCCGATGAGGGGAGACAATAGGGATAATTCATGACCCCGCTCTTTGGGCTCACAAGCCCAGGTCACTTGAGGAGAAAGGTTTAATGGCAGCAGGCGTGACCAAGATCGCACACCTTATCGAAAGTCTCTCTCAACTTGAGGAGGACCATCAATTCGCCTCAGAGTGGCCTAAGCCACCTGTTGAACCAGAGATTGCGGACGATTTCGAACCGCCTGGTCCTAAGATGGCTGCAGTGGCTGATAATGAGAAATTTGCCTCAGAGGATCTTCACAAGCTAGTCAACTTGGGACCAGATATACCAACGGAGGTCCTGCCACGTCTCAGATCAGTTTTGACTGAGAACGTTAAGGCTTTTGGAGTCGACGGACAGTTAGGGCCAGTGGAATGTAGAGTCCCTGTCCCCTTGAAAGAGGGCGCCCAGCCCATATCCATGCCTATGTTCCCTTCGTCCCCTGCCAATAGGAGAATTATAGATGAGCAAATGGATACCTGGTTCGAACAGGGTGTCATTGAGCCATCTAAAAGCCCCTGGGGGGCACCAGCCTTTGTAGTATATCGCAATGGTAAACTGCGGGTGGTCATCGACTATCGGAAACTTAATCATCTCACTGTTCCAGATGAATTCCCTTTACCACGTCAATTGGAGATCATGCAGGCGCTGTCGGGATCAAATGTTCTTTCTTCTTTCGATGCGCTAGCTGGGTTTACTCAATTAGAAATGTTGGAGGACGATAAGCCCAAAACAGCCTTCAGATCTCATAGAGGGCTGTGGCAATTTAAAAGGATGCCGTTCGGGCTCAGAAACGGCCCCTCCACATTTCAGCACGTCATGCAAACAGTTTTAGCACCCTACTTGTGGATTTTTTGTTTAGTCTACATCGATGACATAGTCATATTCTCTAAGAACTGGGATGATCATTTGCTTCACCTGAATCAGGTGCTTGGCGCTATCGCTTTGGCTGGTATCACTCTCTCTCCCAAGAAATGTTTTATCGGATATAATTCGATCTTGTGTTGGGTCATAAAGTATCCAGGTTGGGTTTTTCGACCCATCAAGAGAAAGTTCGCACTATATTGGAACTGGCCCCACCCACTAAGGTTTCTGAACTACAACGGTTCCTTGGAATGGTCCTTTACTTTTCGGCGTATATACCATTCTATTCATGGATGGTGTCCCCTTTATTCTTGCTCCTAAAAAAGGGAACACCCTGGACGTGGACCGCTGAACATGTCCGAGCTTATGTGATGTTAAAACTGCACTAGGATCAGCACCAGTGCTGGGACATCCAGTTAGTGGGATGCCCTATCGATTGTATACGGATGCTTCGGATTTTGCCTTAGGTTGTTGTCTCCAACAAGTCCAGAAGATGGCTTTAGGAGACTTGATGGATATTAAAATCTATGCCCAAGCCAAATTAGCTTTTGACTGTGCACAGGATGTGCCATCCTTTGTTCATTGGTACAAAACCAAACAGCCCGAGATTGAGTGGTCGGATTCATGGGGACCCACTTTTGAGGCGACCGAAGTTACCATTGAATGAGTCATTGCATATTGGAGTCACACGCTGAAAAGCGCTGAACGTAACTATTCTGCCACTGAACGGGAAGCGTTAGCAGCAAAGGAGGGACTAGTCCACTTCCAACCCTTCATTGAAGATGAACACATTCTACTCATTACGGACCATGCAGCTCTGCAATGGGCTAGATCGTACGAGAACACTAATCGTTGACTAGCCACATGGGGGGTGATATACGCTGCATTTCCAGGTCTCGAAATTTTATATCGAGCAGGAAGAGTTCACAGTAACGTGGACCCACTGTCCAGACTCGGGTACCAGCCTTCGTGAGCCCTATTAGAGATGATTTACAAGCTATCACCTCGACCTCTCTGGACAAAAGCACTGAGGAAAAACTATGGAAGGACGAACCTGCTAAGAAGGCGGTCTTCTCGATCATAAACAATTCCATGGAACCTTTTGGAGTAACTCAGAAGGTCCGACAGTCGGAATGGGATTTTCATAATGCAGTAAGGGACGATCAGGAGGATGAGTCTGACTTTGCACTGCATCATCCTCAGCTGCTAATCAGTATCGAGGAGGGATATATAAAGAAATTTCTAGAGGGATACTCGAAGGACCCAGTCTTCAGAAACCTCTACGCTCTAGATACCCCTTCACCCAATGCGGTTGTTACTCCTTCTCACTACTTTGTGGGAGCAAACAGACTCCTGTACTTTCGTGACTTGAACTGGAAAAGTCGAGTCTGCGTGCCCAGAACCATGACTAACTCTATTTTAAGGTTGGTACATGATAATCCTTTTGAGGGAGCACACGCCGGAGGTCAGCGGTTGTTCAACCTGATGAAAGACCGGTTCTTTTGGCCAAAAATGCTGCAAGATTGCGTGTCGTACGCGCGTACCTGCGACATCTGCCAAAAGACCAAAATTGATCACACTGCTCGTCAAGGAGCCCTCAGACCTGCCGACATACCTTTTAGGCCTTTTGAAGTAGTTTCTATGGACCTGATCACTGGACTACCTGACTCGGGAAAGGATTTGTATTCAGCAGTTTTCGTCGCCGTTGATAAATTAACGCATTTCGCTATTACAATACCTACTTTCTCGAACATTACGGCTGAAGGATTTGCATGAATGTTTGTCAAACAGGTGGCCAGCCCCTTCAGACTACCCTCTCGAATAATCTGCGATCGGGACAAGAGATGGACCTGCAGGTTCTGGCGGGAAGTCTGTAAGATTTATGGTACCACCCTTGCCGTATCTTCTGCCCATCATCCCCAGACGGATGGACAGATGGAGAATATGAATGCGACCATAGAACAAATGCTTCAAGCCTATTGTGCTTCTGCTAAGGAAAGCTGGTCCCAATGGATTGAGGTGGTAGTCCACACGTACAACTCAACCGTTCACAGTTCAACGAACTACGCTCCGGCCTTCTTATTAATGGGATACCTCCCAAGAGGGATGTCTCGAGTTCTAGGAGGTGACAAACCCCTAGTTCCTAGAGAACTATCAGACAGCCCTATGGCCGACCAATGGATTCTCAAACTAGAAAATCATCGACAGATGGTGTGGGATTCAATCGCTCGAGCCCAAGAGATTCAAGCACAAGTGTATAACAAGAAGCAAAGACCTGTAGAAGATATCTCCGAGGGAGACTTTGTATTGGTGAACCCCCACTCCCTTGAACTGGTGGAAGTCAAGGGAATGGGGAAGAAACTAATACAAAGACAGATTGGACCATTCGAGGTCCTTGAGAAATTGAACCCTCAAGTATTTAGGGTTAAGATTCCTCCAGAGTATCCGATGCATCCAGTCATTAATCGGGATCATCTACGGAAATATCAACCCTCTCCTCCCAACCTAGGTCCCAGACCCCAACTTGAGAACCTAAAAGAGTTGAAATCAGATCATGAAGAATATGAAGTCGAAGCTATTGTTGGACATAGAAAACAGCGAAATCGTCTGCTATTTAGGGTGCGCTGGAAAGGTTATGGACCCGAAGAGGATTCGTGGTTAAACAGCACTAACCTCAGAAATGCTCCGGCACTTCTGAGGGCATACAAGGCGCTGTTCAAAATCTAATGGGATATATGCACTCGAGAAATCATCTATTCTATCATTTATTCCATTTCTTTCGTAACTTCCTTTCAGAAACATCTCAGTCATTCAGTGAGCCATCTCATTGGCTTTTATTCTCTTTCATTTTTCTATCCCTCCAGTCGATTGGGACAACTACTAATTGGCGGCGGACACATTTACCCAAAACCCAGCCACAATTAATGAATTTCATTTAACAACCAACCGAGCGGAGTTTCAATTCAATATATATATATAAAAAAGTACATGTAAATTCACATAAATTTTCTTTATCTTTCATACCACGTCCTTCACCTATCTACAGCCCTTCCCTCTATCTTCAACTTCACCACTTTATCGTGCTACGATGCTCCCATTCCAACAAAACAAGCAAGTCCTCCCTAAGTTCAAAAAGGTCCCACGGTGTGAGGAGTATGCTTTTACCACAGTATCATTATGGTAAAACACTTCTTTTATTTCATTTATATTTTACATATTCTATTCATATTTTTCTATCTTTCATATTCTTCGAATATTGCATATTTCATTAGTTCGAAGCATTGTGTATACTTGTGGGTTCACTCAGCACCAATTAGAACTCAGACACACTTTAACCCAAGAACCACCACTCGTAAGACACAAACTAGGTCTACTACAAGCGGTGATCAGGGTAACGTGTCAGCTACTACATAGGTAGCATTATCTGAACTACTGAATACTTCTGGCCTCGAACTATAACAGTCGAGGCCTCCACTTGACCCATCGCACTCGTTGACTCCTTCGTCATCTCGTGCTCTTTCTCTCACTTTCCCTTATATTGCACCGAATAGGTCAATATCTTTCCTTTCTACTCATTTCTTCGTATATAGAACGGTCTGAACTTCTACCACTCTTCACACGCGGGCCCCAACAGCCAGTATATCCATGACCGGCGGGGGATTCATCACCCACATGCCTCGTACAGACAATGTCGAGAGCAATTGGGGTACCCAAGAATCAACCCCCCTGTCGACTTTCTCCTTTGGTGCTGAGCCCGGGGGAAATACCGGTACAGATTGGAGTAAGCTGTTAGGGCCCTCCTTCAGACCGTCATCAGAGGAAGTCGCTGCTACTATGCGGAGGCAGGAAACATTTATGGAAGAACACAATGCAAGGTGTGAAGAGTGGTAGAAGTTCTAACTGTTCTATATACAAAGAATATCGACCGTTGAAGTATGATACAACGATGTATTGACTGTCTAAGTCTAATACGGACCGAACGCGTATTGACTACTTAGTTCAATACAGTAGAGAGAAGTAGCTATCTAAAGTAAGGTAGATAGCTAGAACAAATAAGCAGAATCGACTGATTAAGTGCGATTCTGGACAACTGCTCGAGTGCAAGTAGAGTAGTTAAAGCCCGTCTGTGACGGTCGAGACGATACACCAATCACAACTTACAGGACACTAACGGGTGTCTGGGTAAGTCGTGGTTGTGGTGTAAAAAGTGTCTGAGTTCTAAACTACAGGCACTAGAATACATAAGTCTGGCGTGTGTGCACCCACAAGAGTTGATGTACCGCATACATAGGTCGTTGAACTAATTATAGATATAATAAAAGAGAGAAAATAGAAATAATAAAGGAAATATAGTAAGAGCTCATCCGACTATATTTCCTGAGTGTATTTCGCCATACCTCTCACAGTGCCCCCCAGGTCGAAGAGCTATGTCAAAGAAGATGTCGAAGGACACTTGGAACTCCTCCCCATGCATCCTGCAATGAACCCCCAAGGTGTAGGATAGCGTTGCCCCAGGTGAGACGCTTGGCACGAAAGGAAAGAGCGATGTCCTCCCACCTCGAAGCGTCATTGGCAGATGTCAACCCATCTAGTTTTTGGATCGACGAGACCCAACGACCGTAGGCCTTCTGGCGCGTTCGAATTATGGCGCGAACGTGATCAGCGGAAGCGTCAGTTATACGGGCAATGAGAGGGGGTCGAGGGTGTAGTGATGGCGGGGTAGGAGCGATGAGCGGTGTGGAGCTCATGTTTCCCCCAGAGGGGATTCCTCTCGAGGTGTCCGAATCCGGCAACAGTTGCTCCAACAAGTCAACAAGGTCCACTGCAGAGTGGAGGGGAGAGGACGGCTGCGGCGGGGGGCTGCGAATGGGGTGAGCCGGGGGGGGGGTCCATGACAAGGGGCTCGTCGGCCTGAGTATCGGCTCTTTGTTTCCCTTTTGCCTTTTCGCTTAAGGGGGGAGGCTCCTCGAAGGCTTCCATTGCCGGGGGGGGTTCCTTGGAGACATCTATGGCTGAGAGAGGTGCTTCAAGGACTTCCTCCATAGGTGTTGTGAGAACTTCCGGGATAGGGTGATCAATATCCATCAATGTATCGTTAGGATGCTGAATGGGGCTTCCCAGAGAAATGCAAGGGGAGGAGGGAGAGGTGGGCAGTGGACTCCGCGTTGTCAAGGAAGTGAGGGGAATGTTAGACACTGCAGGGACCAAAGGCGTCGGAGTAGAGTGGGAGGCGACGAGAGGGTCAGGTGACGTGCAGAGGGGTGAGATTGGCTGCAGTGCTGGAGGAGGCTTGGGTATGGATGAGGACGGTGATATAAGACAATGTCCTGCGAAGGGGAGGGGTAGTGGTATAGGGGGAAGAGAAGGCAGCTTGGAGGATGGTACAAGACTTCCCAGTAGCTCCGAAAAGGGTGTAAAGCGCTGTAATGTAGGTACGGAAGAGACCGGCGGGGGTGGAGGGAGATGAGAGGAAGTGGATGGGGTTGCAGAGTCTGCTGGACGATACCCTCTCCAAACTCTGACGGAAGTTGGCATCTTTTGTCGTTGGTTAGGATCACTCATGAAGAAGTGAATGTTGTCAGGGAGTAGGAAAACTTCATGACAGTCAGCACCGAGGTACTTGCTGTCGTAGGCGGGGTAGCGAGATTGGTCGCCCTCCGAGTCAGATGAAAGATCACTGGGCCCCATCCAGTAGGTCCGTTCCTGAGGTCCACATTGTGAAAGGGGTCTGGGAGGTAATGCAACTCCATCTCCACGTCGCAATGCAATGCTTTGTAATTTGATCCTTCGTACTTTGTCCCAATCGTAGAAGGTGACCCCATCTTTCCCTTTCCTACTTTTTTGTCCTACACTCCGAACACATGGCGTGCCCCCGTTGCTGCAATCCGTTTCAGCAAAATCTGTCCATTTATGACCCGAAGGGGGAGCAATGATTGAAGGATTATCGTGCCCTTCCATTTTCCTCCATTCCTGCCGTGTCCGCCTTGAAGGGACATTATCCCTAGCCCCCATCCTCCGCTGTCCTTCCAAGTACTCCTCTCTCCTCTTCTGTTTAAGCGTTTTCAATTCCTCCTGAACCTGCGCGGAGAAAGCCTCAGACTGCCGTTTCTTTTTGATCTCCTCTTCGGTAGAAGGGAAAATACTACAAGAAGGTGGTGGGGTTTCGCCCCATGTTCCCGAGGGAGCCCCCCAAGGTATCAGAGGACCATGGTGCAGCTTTTGAAACGGAGTCCGTCCACGTAGGATTCGTGGACGATGAGGTCTCCTCCACGTGCTTGACAGTTTCTGTTCGAGGTGATGGGGCAGAAGGAACTGTAGTTTGAGGTTGAGGTATCCTTTTAAAATTGGGAAATCGGGGTCTGGGAAGAGGAGCGTATGGAGTAAAGGCGGTTCCGTTCCCCGAGTTGGTGGATGTTCCCGTGATGTCACCCTGCGCAGTGGAGGGTATTGGCAAAGGCGTTCCAGAATTACTCATGGAGTGCTCGACTTGTTCAGTGCGAGATGGCGTGGTAGAGGTATTAGTAGGTTGAGGTCGTGGTATTCTTTTGAAGTTGGGGAACTTGGGTTTGGGTTGTTGCTCCTGCGACATAGTGTACTGATTAGAGAGGTTGACGTGGAGGGAAGAGATAGAGGGAATAAAATTTTCTTTAGCGAATTTACGTATTTTATATTAATTTCAAGCTCCGCTCGGTTATTGAAGTGAAAGGCCAAGGGGGAAGAAAGTGGGGGGGTAGAGCTAGAAGTAGATAAACAGTGTTGTCGTCGTAAGGATGTGAAATGATCATTAAATTCGATAAATAGTCTTGTAAGCTCTAAGAAGAGCGGGAGCGTTACGAAGGTCATTGCCATTTAACCAAGTGTCCTCCTCCGGTCCATATCCTTTCCATCGAACCTGGAAAAGGAGTCGATTTCGATGCTTTTTGTGCCCTACTATAGCTTCTACTTTGTACTCCTCGTCGTTACGATTGAGTTCTCGAGGGTTCTCGAGTAGCTCCCTGGATCCGAATTCCTTAGGGGAGAGATGGTACTTTTTAAGATGGTCTTGATTAATCACTGGATGTAATTGATATTCCGAGGGAATGCGGAGTCGGAAGACTTGAGGATTGATCTTTTCCAAGACCTCAAACGGCCCTATCCGTCTTTGTATAAGTTTTCTTCCGGATCCCTTGGCTTCGACGAGCTCGAGAGAATGGGGATTAATCAGAACATAATCCCCCTCTGAGATATCTTCTGTTAAGAACTGGAAACTGACTAATGTCGGTGGCCGACAGGGACCGATCGGAAGGACTTGGCTTCAGCTTATGGGCTGCGCCCTCGCAAATATCCGTAGGATGTCCTTAAATTTCGGGCGGGCGAAGACTAGTCCTAGTGAGTACCTTTCGGCGTGATACCGATCGGAATCGAAGGACAAGTCGGGCGTCGGGCCAAGGGGTCGGGGCCGGGAGTGGGCGAGCGCACGCGAAGGCGGATGGGGGAAGTCTTAGTATGAGACTGATACAGGTGTATGAGGGTATTCTGAGTCGATATTCTGATTGCCTAGTAACTACAATTACAGCGGGTTCATATACAAGTAACAGGTGTCTGGAAAATACTAATGGGGAGAAGGGCGGAACACGGTATTAACAATAAGCTTGACTAGGAACGGGAAGTTTATGATTAGTTCGGAGGCCGATGATAACCGAGAGCGGGATTACGATAAAAGGAAATGTTTCGAGGACTACAAATATAGATAGACATATGCGAAACATAAGATTGAACGGATCAACATAATAAAAGGGACGTATCAAAGTTTGACCAGACAATACGAGTTATTTGACGTGGGCGTAAATGGAGTTTGATCTTCGCGAAACATTCGTCAGCTTCGGGGCCGATGGTTTCCGAGAGGATGACTTGAAACGTTGACAAGTGGCGATAACCTCGGGGCCGATAGGGTTGCGACACGGTCGTAACATCTTCCACTAATCTCCGTCTCTTGTTGTAACTGCGAGCTTGGGCTTCTTGTGCTCACGCGATCGAATCCCACGCCGCTTGTCGGTGATTTTCCAATTCTAAGATCCATTGGTCAGCTACAGGGCTATCCGACAACTCTCTGGGGACCACAGGGTCATCCCCTCCTAGACAGCTAGACATTCCTCTTGGTAAGTAGCCCATCAGCAAAAAGGCCGGCACATAGCTTGTTGAGCTTTGAACCGTCGAATTGTAGGTATGAGCCACTACTTGAGTCCATTTAGACCATTCCTCCTTCGAAGAGGTGCAGTACGCTCTGAGCATTTGCTCCACAATTGCATTAGTGTTCTCCATTTGACCGTCGGTCTGAGGATGGTGGGATGAGGATACTGCAAGGGCACTTCCGTATACTTTGCAGACTTCTCTCCAGAACCTACAGGTCCATCTCTTGTCTCGATCACAGATTATCCTTGAAGGCAGGCCGAAAGGAGCGGCTACTTTATTCACGAAGATTCACGCGAATCCTTCTACGGATAGATCTGAAGTGGTGGGTTCACAGATTAAGAAACACGTGAGTTTATCCACGGCGATGAAGATAGCGGAATAACCACCCTCTGTAGAAGGAGGCAATCTGGTAATCAGGTCCATCGAGACAACCTCAAATGGCCTTAGGGGTACATCCATGGGTCAAAGAGCTCCTTGTCGAGCGGAATGATCAATTTTAGTTTTCTGGCATATGTCGCAGCTGCGAGCATACGCCACGCAGTCATGCAACATCCTCGGCCAGAAGAAACAGTCTTTCATCAGATTAAAAAGCCTGTGGCCACCTGCATGAGCTCCTTCGAAAGGATTATGATGTATCAGCTTGAGTATGGTTGTCGTCATGCTGCTAGGAATGCAGATTCGACTTTTCCAGTCCGAATCTCGAAAGAACAATAGCTTATTCTTGCCGATAAAATAATGCGAAGGAGTGGCTACCATGTTTGGAGAAACGGAATCGGCGGCGTAATAATTCCTGAAGATGGGATCTTTCTGGTATCCATCGCGAAGTTCCTTAGCGTAATTCTCATCGATCTCTATAAGCAATTGTGGATTTGAGAGAGTAAAATCCGCCTCATCAGTCTCATCATTTCTGGGAAGGTTGTGCAAGTCCCATTTCATTTGGGGGACCTCTTCGACTGTTCTGACAGGTTCGACTAACTCGTGATGAGTGAGAAAGACGGCCTTTTCCACTGGTTTGTTCTCCCATAACATCTCGTTGTCGTTCCGGTTATAAGAGTCCGCTACGATTGGTAAGAGATCGTCTCTTGTGGGGCTAGCACAGTCAGGTACTCGAGGAAGTCTAGATAATGGGTCAATGTTGCTGTGTATCCGTCCTGCTCTATGTAGGATTTCCAGACCAGGGTATGCAGCGTATACCACCCCCCATGTGGCCAGTCTACGATTAGTATTCTCGTAAGATCTGGCCCATTGTAACGCCGCATGGTCAGTGATCAAAAGGATATGTTCTCCCTTGATAAAGGGCTGGAAATGGACCAATCCTTCTTTAGCAGCTAACGCTTCTCGCTCTGTGGCTGAGTAGTTACATTCCGCTTTCTTGAGCATACGGCTCCAATAGGCGATAACATGTTCGACTGTGACACTGGTGTCATCAAAATCTGTGGCCCAGGAATCCGTCCAGGTGAATTCCGGCTCCTTGGTTTTATAACGAGTAACAAAAATGGGGACGTCTCGTGATTGATCGAAAGCTGTCCTTGCTTGGGCATAAATTTTTGTATCCTTTAGGTCCTTAAGCATCATTTTTTGTATTTGCTGGAGGCAACATCCCAGCGCGAAGTCCGAAGCGTTTGTGTATAACCTATAAGGCATATTGCTCGCAGGGTGTCCAAGTACTGGAGCAGAACTCAACGCAACTTTGATGTCTTCAAAAGCTCGGGCGTGTTCTAAATCCCAATGCCAACAAACGCCTTTCTTTAAGAGGTTGAAAAGCGGAGCAACCATCCAGGAGTAGAATGGTATGTAAGCAGAGAAGTACAGAACCATTCTGAGAAAACGTTGAAGGTCTGCTATCTTAGAAGGCGTGGCTAATTCCAATATAGCGGTGACTTTTTCTTGATGGGTCGAAAAGCCGAGTCTAGACACTTTATGTCCTAGTAGTAAAATCGAATTATACCCCACGTAGCACTTTTTGGGCGAGAGAGTGATTCCCGCTGCAATGATGGCTTGTAGGACCTGGTCCAAATGCTCTAGATGATCGTCCCATGTCTTAGAAAAGATCACGATGTCGTCAATATAAACTAGGCAGAATATCCATAAGTAGGGTGCAAGTACGGTTTGCATAACCCTTTGGAATATAGAAGGTCCATTACGAAGTCCAAAGGGCATTCTCCGGAATTGCCACAGTCCTCGATGGGATCTGAAGGCTGTCTTCAGCTTATCTTCCTCTAACATTTCAAGTTGGGTAAAACCAGCTAGTGCATCGAAGGAAGATAAGATGTTGGATCCCGAGAGTGCTTGCATGATTTCCGATTGACGTGGCAGCGGAAATTCATCGGGAACCGTTAGGCTGTTCAACTTTCTATAGTCAATCACTACTCGTGGTTTCCCGTTGCGATAGACGACAAAGGCTGGCGCCCCCCAAGGACTCTTGGACAATTCAATCACTCCCTGTTGGAACCAAGTGTCCATTTGTTCGTCAATGACTTTCCTATTAGCTGGGGAGGTTGGAAACATTGACATTGAAATAGGTTGTGTGCCATCTTTTAAGGGGACATTGACCTTGACATCTACTTGTCCTAAACACCCGTCTACTCCAAAAGCTAGGACGTTCTTAGTTAATACTGACTCCAAGCGGGAGGAGACGTCGGTAGGGATGTTAGGACCTAAATTAACTAGCTTATGCAGATCTTCCGCGCGAAACGTTTCCGTGGTAGCAACTTCTGACGTTTTGGGGCCTGCTGGGTCAAAATCGTCTGCGAGTTCCCGTTCCAGGGGCAGCCCGGAAGATTGAGGATTAAGGACACGTTCCTCTTCTATTCTTGATAGACTTTCGACGAGATGGGCAATCTTGGTTGCCGTCAACTGCATCGATGCCCTCTCAGTCGAAGATCTAGGAGTCTGGGCCCATTTGTTCGCGTCGTGAATTAATCCAACGGTTTCCCCTCATCTGATGATTCTTGGCGTCAGAGAGGGATTAGCAAGAGGTATCGCGGCACGTTCCCTAGAGATGGCGGTGGTGGGAGCAGCTAGTATACTCCCATCGTCATTCTGTAAGACAACTCCCTCGACTATCCATTGGTCACCAATAAGATCTCCTACAAAGATTGGTACTAATCGAGCTGATTCCGGTTCTATAGTACAATCCTGTGAGGCCCGTGCGACTCTTTCAGTATGCACTCCTTTGTCTGGTTTGGAAGTCAATTCAGACGAGTCATTGGCTAATTCCTCAAGGGGGATCTTGCTAATCGAAAAGGTTAAAGGCTGCAGCTCCTTGGAAGAACTGGCTGGAATAGATCCTGCTCTCCCAGGCAAAATTAATCTGGAACCCAGCGGTTGGTCTCGCAGTGTCCCGATCTCATAGTTCACATGAAAGTCTTCTCCAAGAAGGATCGGGACAGTCATACCTCGGACAACGTACGTCTCGGCGGTAAATTTGAGGAGTATACCGGTGTCGTCCTCGAGATAAATGGGGACATTGACGTATCCTAATACTTTGGCATTACCGGTAAGTTGTATGAGGCGCAGCTTGAGTCCTTGCTTGAGTTTAGGGCGGTCCTCTAGTTCCTTATAGAAATCTTCCGAGATTAAGGAGAGGTCAGCTCCGGCGTCCAGCCTGATTTTAATAGGATTTGAGGCTTCTGAATTCCCTACGCATCCGTAGACGTGTAATGCTGAAATCCCAATACTGGAGTATCCACCCAGAGGGTCCCTTCTGGGATAGATAATAGTCAAATCCTCTTTCATAAGTCGACTGGATCGGGGGTACTGAATTCTAGGTCTTTTGCTTTCTTTTCTTGCAGCCAGTTTGATGTCCCTCCTGATACATCTACCGTTAGGTACTTTGGGAGCGTTCGAAATAGAGTCGTCCGCTTCAGAGTCTGACTCATCGCAAGGAATTAAGTCGGGTAATTGCCCTGGGTCGAAGGGGAAGCTCTCCTCCTCCGATCCCTCTGACTCAGAGGGGTCTTCTATAATGTAGGTCTGACTTATTTCCTTAGATCGGTTCGCAAATGTGTTCTCGTCGACAATTTCCTCAATGGTGGGAGGTTCAGGTCGCGATAAAGCTCTCGTCTCAGTCAGACCTTCACGGTTCTGACGATGAGCATCTAGCCAGTCTCCTTTCTCGAGAAAATCATGGTCTGATATAGAAACATAAACTTGCAATGTCTCATTCTCATTCAAGGATGCTTTCACATCTGAAACAATGTTGTCCTCTGGCTGAGGAAGGTAGACAGAAATGAAAATTGATTCCTCATCAATGTTATGTACTTGTCCCTGTACACTTAATCCATAAACCGTTTCATAAGCCCTTTGATCCTCCGCCTCCTCCATTGGGTTCTGCGCGGAGCACTTGTTAATAGAGACATAGTGCGACATCCTGCCTGCATGGGGGCAGTCGATCTTGAAATGCTCTAAGCTCCCACAAATCCAACACTCCTTCGGAGGTTTGGCAATGCTTTTCTTGTCACTTCGTTCGAAAAAGAACTTGCCGTGTTTCTTACCCTGCTTAGCGTTCGATCTCCTAGGGACGGTTTTATCCTCGAGTTCGCCGAGGAGGGCGTGGCTTCGATTAGTGGAGTCGATTTTTCCAGAGTGCTCCTCCTCATGCCAGGGATCTGACTCGTCTTGCTCGGCAATCATGACTCTGGGTTTCTGAAACCGATAATGTTCTCGATGTGTTTGAACCCAAGTGTTAATCAGAGCCTCTTGTAAATTGTTCGCGTAAGTCTGTAGGCTCATGATGTCGTCGATAGGTTGTCCCTGTAGAAGATAAAGCCATTCCGTGGGTAGTGTCAGTCAGGATAAGTCTGTGCGTTTTGTCCTTCCGGTTTGGTGGAACCCGTACAAGAATCGATAGAGCTTGACCCTTCACTGAATGTAATGAATGGGTGTCTCATGATTGTGACCGGCCTGTCGAAACTTCATGGCTTCCCATTCTAGAGCCAAGGATTCGCGCCAACGGGTTCCAAGTAATCCTTCTACGATGCCCCAAAGAAACGATCTGTGAGATCGACTAAACTCAGTGCGATGTTCACGGTCTAGGGTGCTCCACCAGATCTTAGCACTGCCAGTGAGTCGTCTTGGCAGAGCGACTCCCAACAATATACTCATGGAGTCAGAGATCTCCGAGAGGCTCATAATATCCATGATGTAATCCAACACCTTGGATTGAGTCCCATCGTATTCGGGAAGGTCTGACCATTTGATCTTGATGACGTTGGTGTTAAGAGCAATTCTTTTATCCTTAGGTAAGTCATCGATAGGCACGCTAGCTCGAGGTTGCATCGGAGTTTGAAAGGGAGAGTTAGGTACTCTACCGTGACACCCCCCACGTCCCGAATTCCCTCCATAGCTTGAGGTACTAGAACTCCCAGATGAATTACTAGGAGGTCCTCCTGATGGCAGAAAAGGGTTGAAGGAGATCGGCAGGGAATGGCAAGGATCGACTGGATTCAGCAATCCTCGACCAGCAACCTGACCAGCTATACCCTCGGTGAATGCAGTGGAGAAAGACGGTCGACCCCTGTTGGCAACTGATCGATATCTAGTCGTAGTTGGTTCATCACCCATGTTCGTATTGCCAGGGATTTGTTCGAACGCGACGCGAGAGCGGTGACTTTCCTGATGGGGGGTAGGGCTAGGTTCCGTCGCGATCCCTCTCTCGATTTCGACCGTATTCAGACCGTATTCAAAGGTTGATGAGGTTGAGGTTGAGGTTGATAGAGGGGGATGCATATTTCCATTCCTTTTCCCTGAAGACGTTCCGCCACCTGCATCCTCATGTCAGACGGGAAGTTTTGCAAAATAATGGGACGATTGAGCGAATGAAGGAAATGAGTGTCGGGAGAGCCATTCAGGGTATGAACAAACGAACTTGTTGTGGAGATGGGCGAATCGGGTACGTGGATGGAATCACCATAAGGGTAAAGCACTTCCAAAACCATCTTATCGAGTCTTCTCTGATTTCGCCTTAACTGACCCCTTAAAGTGAAATACGCAAATAAAGAATTCTGAGTAATCCCGTTAAAAGACTCCTCCAGCATCCAAATGTATATATACTGGTAGTCGACTTTGGGGACGATGTGATCCCCACCGAGTAGGACGTGAAGGATTTGTAACACGTCATCGTGCGTGCGGAGTGCGTCGTGTTAAAGGCATAGAAAAGAATTGACCCAGCCTGGGATTGAACCAAGGACCTCCTGGCTTTATATGCAGGTGCTCTCAACCACTGAGCTACTGGACCTATAGTCTAGTATTATATGATGGATTATATATACATATATATAAGGACTTATGATGCCAACTTGTGCTCTTATAACAGTTTATATAACTGATGGGCAAGCCTGGGTCTTATAACAGTCTGTCACATATAGATATTGTATTTTCCCATTTCTAACATGTCGAGGAATGAAGAGAACACCTCTTGTTTAAGAACCGTCCTCCCTCCTTCCATAACAGAAGTAACTTCACTCGACCATTCGGGATCAAGCGAGTCAAGTCCTCAAGGGTTCCAGGTCGTAAGAATAGATCCTGTGCCGATAAAATAGCCTGATAACGACCTAACCAGACTGCTACAGTCACCGGTAAAAGGGGGTAGTCCGTATTGTACTCCTCCACAAAGGGAGTAACCTGATCCGTAGAAATTCGGTCGGCGTAGTACGCATCCCATTGTAAGTCGATGGGCTGGGCGTAAATCATATGACCCCTAAAGAATTGCTTAAGGATGACCTGTTTAGGCGGGAATGAGAGAACGGGTTCAGAAGCATGGGTAATTTCAACTTAGCTCCAGGGACGTTCAACTGCTCAGTTGACGGATGTTCTTCTCATGGACTTGGAGGGGCATCCGTTGATGGTCCAGCTACTGCTTCGACGGGACTTCCGGGAGGAGCTGGTTTTTGAAAAGTCAACGAAGACTTCCTCATGGTGACGTTACGGGGTGGTTCCAGACTTGCAGGTCTTTGACGAGGTTTTGAACTACTCGGGGTCACAGAGGATCTCGGCGTTTGGTTCTTGCCAGTGGTCATTTACGTGTTTAGAATTTGATAGTTAAAATAAATGTTTTTCTTCATAGGGAAAGAGCGGTCTGGCTCGGATCACCACTGTGAAGAGTGGTAGAAGTTCTAACTGTTCTATATACGAAGAATATCAACCGTTGAAGTACGATACCATGATGTATTGACTGTCTAAGTCTAATACGGACCGAACGTGTATTGACTACTTAGTTCAATATGGTAGAGAGAAGTAGCTATCTAAAGTAAGGTAGAGAGAAGTAGCTATCTAAAGTAAGGTAGATAGCTAGAATGAATAAGCAGAATCGACTGATTAAGTGCGATTCTGGACAACTGCTCAAGTGCAAGTAGAGTAGTTAGAGAGTCGAATAATAGAGTAGCGTGGATGTAGTCCACGCGAGTTGAGATAAGGATTGAGTTTCGACTGATACAGTTCGAAACTCAGTTTGAATGAGTAGCTAAAGCCCATCTGTGACGGTCGAGACGATACACCAATCACAACTTACAGGACACTAACGGGTGTCTGGGTAAGTCGTGGTTGCGGTGTAAAAAGTGTCTGAGTTCTAAACTACGGGTGCTAGAATACATAAGTCTGGTGTGTGTGCACCCACAAGAGTCGATGTACCGCATACATAGGTCGTCGAACTAATTATAGATATAATAAAAGAGAGAAAATAGAAATAATAAAGGAAATATAGTAAGAGCTCATCCGACTATATTTCCTGAGTGTATTTCGCCATACCTCTCACAGAGAGTGATTCCCGCAGCAATTATGGCTTGTAAAACCTGATTTAAATGTTCTAGATGATCGTCCCATGTCTTAGAAAAGATCACGATGTCGTCAATATAAACCAGGCAGAATATCCATAAGTAAGGTGCAAGTACGGTTTGCATAACCCTTTGGAATATAGAAGGTCCATTACGAAGTCCAAAGGGCATTCTCCTGAATTGCCACAGTCCTCGATATGTGAGAGGTATGGCGAAATACACTCAGGAAATATAGTCGGATGAGCTCTTACTATATCTCCTTTATTATTTCTATTTTCTCTCTTTTATTATATCTATAATTAGTTTGACGACCTATGTATGTGGTACATCGACTCTTGTGGGCACACACATGCCAGACTTATGTATTTTAGCGCCCGTAGTTTATGTAGAACTCAGACACTTTTTACACCACAACCACGACTTACCCAGACACCCATTAGTGTCCTGTAAGTCGTGATTGGTGTATCGTCTCGACCATCACAGATGGGCTTTAGCTATCTACTCTATCAGAGTTTCGAACTGTACCAGTTGAAACTCAATCCTTATCTCAACTCGCGTGGACCACATCCACGCTACTCTATTATTCGACTCTCTAGTACTCTACTTTACTCTCGAGCTGTCGTTCAGAATCGCACTTGACAGTCGATTCTACTTATTTGTTTTAGCTCTCTACCTTATTCTAGATAGCTACTTCTCTCTACCGTATTGAACTAAGTAGTCAATACGCGTTCATTCTGTATTAGACTTCGACAGTCAATACATCTTAGTGTTGTACCTAAACGGTCGATATCCTTTGTATATAGAATGGTTAGAACTTCCACTACTCTTCACACGATGGGATCTGAAGACGGTCTTCGGCTTGTCTTCCTCTAACATTTCAAGTTGGGTAAAACCGGCTAGTGCATCGAAGGAAGATAAGATGTTGGAGCCTGAAAGTGCTTGCATGATTTCTGACTGGCGTGGCAGTGGGAATTCGTCGGGAACTGTTAGACTGTTCAACTTTCTATAGTCGATCACTACTCGTGGTTTCCCGTTGCGATAGATGACAAAGGCTGGCGCCCCCAAGGACTCTTGGACGGTTCGATTACTCCCTGTTGGAACCAAGTATCCATTTGTTCATCAATGACTTTCCTATTAGCTGGGGAGGTTGGGAACATTGACATTGAAATAGGTTGTGCGCCCTCTTTCAATGGGACATTGACCTTGACATCCACTTGTCCCAGTCGCCCATCTACTCCGAAGGCTAGGACATTCTTAGTTAATACTGACTCCAAGCGGGAGGAGACATCAGTAGGGATGTCAGGTCCCAAGTTAACCAGCTTATGCAGATCTTCCGCACGAAACGTTTCCGTGGTGGCAACCTCTGACGTTTTAGGACCTGCCGGGTTGAAATCATCTGCGAGTTCCCATTCTGGGGGCAGTCCGGAGAATTGAGGATTAAGGATACGCTCCTCTTCCATTTTTGATAGACTCTCGACGAGATGGGCGATCTTGGTTGCCGTTGACTGCATCGATGCTTTCTCAGTCAAAGATCTAGGAGTCTGGGCCCATTTGTTCGCATCGTGAATTAATCCAACGGTTTCCCCTCATCTGATGATTCTTGGTGTCAGAGAGGGATTAGCGAGAGGTATCACGGCACATTCCCTAGAGATGGCGGTGGTGGGAGCAGCTAGTATACTCCCATCGTCGTTCTGCAAGACAACTCCCTCGACTATCCATTGGTCACCAATAAGAACTCCTACAAAGATTGGTACTAATTGAGCCGATTCCGGTTCTATAGTACAATATTGTAAGGCCTGTGTGACTCTTTCAGTACGCACTCCTTTGTCTGGTTTGGAAGTCAATTCAGGCGAGTCATTGGCTAATTCCTCAAAGGGAATCTTGCTAATCGAAAAGGTTAAAGGCTGTGGCTCCTTGGAAGAACTGGCTGGGATAGATCCTGCTCTCCCAGGCAAAATCAATCTGGAACCCAGCAGTTGGTCTCACAGTGTCCCGATCTCATAGTTCATGTGAAAGTCTTCTCCAAGGAGGATCGGGATGGTCATACCTCGGACAACGTACGTTTCGGCGGTAAATTTAAGGAGTATACCAGTGTCGTCCTCGCGATAAATGGGGACGTTGACGTATCCTAATACTTTGGCATTACCGGTAAGTTGTACGAGGTGCAGCTTAAGTCCTTGCTTGAGTTTAGGGCGGTCCTCTAGTTCCTTATAGAAATCCTCCGAGATTAAGGAGAGGTCAGCCCCAGCGTCCAGCCTGATTTTAATAGGATTTGAGGCTTCTGAATTCCCTACGCGTCCGTGGATGTGTAATGCTGAAATCCCAATACTGGAATATCCACCCGGAGGGTCCCTTCTGCGATAGATAATAGTCAAATCCTCTTTCATAAGTCGACTCGATCGGGGGTATTGAACTCTAGGTCTTTTGCTTTCTTTTCTTGCAGCCAGTTTGACGTTCCTCCTGATACGTCTACCGTTAGGTACCTTGGGAATGGCATTCGAAATAGAGTCATCCACTTCAGAGTCTGACTCATCGCAAGGAATTAAGTCGGGTAATTGCCCTGGGTTGAAAGGGAAGCTCTCCTCCTCCGATCCCTCTGACTCAGAGGGGTCTTCTATAACGTAGGTCTGACTTATTTCCTTAGATTGGTTCACAAATGCGTCCTTGTCGATGATTTCCTCAATGGTGGGAGGTTCAGGTTGCGATAAAACTCTCGTCTCAGTCAGACCTTCACGGTTCTGACGATGAGTGTCTAGCCAGTCTCCTTTCTCGAGAAAATCATGGTCTGATATAGAAACATAAACTTGCAATGTCTCGTTCTCATTCGAGGATGCTTTCACGTCTGAAACGATGTTGTCCTCTGGCTAAGGAAGGTAGACAGAAATGAAAATCGATTCCTCATCAATGTTATGTACTTGTCCCTGTACACTTAATCCATAAACCGTTTCATAAGCCCTTTGATCCTCCGCCTCCTCGCCTCCTCCATTGGGTTCTGCGCGGAGCACTTGTTAATAGAGACATGACATCCTGCCCACATGGGGGCAGTTGATCTTGAAATGCTCTAAACTCCCACAAATCCAACACTCCTTCGGAGGTTTGGCAATGCTTTTCTTGTCACTTCGTTCGAAAAAGAACTTGCCGTGTTTCTTACCCTGCTTAGCGTTCAATCTCTTAGGGACGGTTTTATCCTCGAGTTCGCCGAGGAGGACATGACCTCGGTTAGTAGGGTCGATTCCTCCAGAGTGTTCTTCCTCATGCCAGGGATCCAACTCATCTTGCTCGGCAATCATGACTCTAGGCTTTTGGAACCGATAACGCTCTCGATGTGTTTGAACCCAAGCGTTAATCAACACCTCTTGTAAATTGTTCGCATAAGTCTGCAGGCTCATGATGTCGTCGATAGGTTGTCCCTGTAGAAGGTAAAGCCATTCTGTGGGCAGCGTCAGGATGAGTCTGCGTGTTTCATCCTTCCAGTTTTGGTGGAACCCGTACAGGAATCGATAGAGCTTGACCCTCCACTGAATGTAATGAATGGGTGTCTCACAATTGTGACTGATTTGTCGAAATTTCATGGCTTCCCATTCTAGAGCTAAAGATTCGTGCCAACGAGTTCCAAGTAATCCTTCTACGATACCCCAAAGAAACGATCCGTGAGATCGACTGAATTCAGCACGATGTTCACGGTCTAGAGTGCTCCACCAGATCTTGGCATTGCCGGTAAGTCGTCTTGGCAGAGCAACTCCCAACAGTGTGCTCATGGAGTCTGAGATCTCCAAGAGACTCATAATATCCATGATGTAATCCAATGCCTTGGACTGAGTTCCATCGTATTCGGGAAGGTCTGACCATTTTATCTTGATGTCGTTGGTGTTAAGAGCAATCCTTTTATCCTTAGGTAAGTCATCGATAGGTGCGCTGACTCGAGGCTGCATCGGAGTTTGAAAGGGAGAGTTAGGTACTCTACCGTAACGCCCCCCACGTCCCGAATTTCCTCCATAGCTTGAGGCACTAGAACTCCCGGATGAATTACTAGGGGGTCCTCCTGCTGGCAAAAAGGGGTTCGAGGAGATCGGCAGGGAATGGCGGGGATCGACTGGATTCAGCGATCCTCGACCAGCAGCTTGACCCGCTATACCCTCAGTGAATGCAGTAGAGAAAGACGGTCGACCCCTGTTGGCGACTGATCGATTCCTAGTCGCAGCTTGGTGATCGCCGACATTAGGATTACTCGGAATTCGTTCGAATGCGACGCGAGAGCGGTGAATTCCCTGATGGGGGGTAGGGCTAGGTTCTGTTGCGATACCTCTCTCGATTTCGGCCGTATTCAAAGGTCGACGAGGTTGAGGTTGATAGAGGGGAGTGCAGATTTCCATTCCCTTTTCCTGAAGACATTCTGCGACTTGCGACCTCATATCCGACGGGAAATCTTGCAAAATAATGGGACAATTGAGCGAACGAAGGAAACGAGTGTCGGGAGACCCATTCAGGGTACGAACGAATGAACTGGTTGTGGAGATGGGCGAATCGGGTACCTGGATGGAATCACCATAAGGGTAGAGCACTTCCAAAACCATCTTATCAAGCCTCCTCTGATTTCGCCTTAACTGACCCCTTAAGGTAAAATACGCAAACGAAGAATTACGAGTGATCCCGTTAAGAGACTCCTCCAACATCCAGATGTATATATACTGGTAGTCAACCTTAGGGACGATGTGATCCCCACTAAGCAGGACGTGAAGAATTTGCAACGCGTCATCGTGCGTGCAGAGCACTTCGAGAAATGAAGAGAACACTTCTTGCTTAAGAATCATTCTTCCTTCTTCCATAACAGAAGTAACCTCACTCGACCATTCGGGAATCGAGTGGGTCAGATCCTCAAGGGTTCCAGGTCGCGTGAATAGATCTTGCACCGGTAAAATGGCCTGATAACGACCTAACCAGACCGCTACAGTTGCCGGTAGAAGAGGGTAATCCGAATTATACTCCTCCACGAAGGGAGTAACCTGATCCGCAGGGATTCGATCGGCGTAGTATGCATCCCATTGTAAGTCGATGGGTTGAGCATAAATCATATGACCCCTGAAGAATTGCTTAAGGATGACCTGTCTAGGCGGGAACGAGAGAACGGGTTCGGAAGCACAGATAGTCTCGACATTAGCTCCTGGAATGTTCAACTGCTCAGTCAGCAGACGTTCTTCTCACGGACTTGGGGGGGCTTCCGTTGACGGTCCAGCTGCTGCTCTGGGAGGACTCCCAGGAAGAATTGGTTTTTGAAAAGTCAACGAGGACTTCCTCATGGTGACATTACGGGGTGGTTCCAGACTCGCAGGTCTTTGACGAGGTTTTGAATTACTCGGGGTCATCGAAGGTCTCGACATTTGGTTCTTGCCAGTAGTCATTTACGTGCTTAGAAGCTTATAGTCGTAAGATATCGTTTTTTCTTCGTAGGGAAAGTACGGTCTGGCTCGGATCACCACTGTGAAGAGTGGTAGAAGTTCTAACCGTTCTATATACGAAGAATATCGACCGTTTAGGTACGATACCATGATGTATTGACTGTCTAAGTCTAATACAGACCGAACGCGTATTGACTACTTAGTTCAATACGGTAGAGAGAAGCAGCTATCTAAAGTAAGGTAGATAGCTAGAACGAATAAGTAGAATCGACTGTTAAGTGCGATTCTGGACGACTGCTCGAATGCAAGTAGAGTAACTAGAGAGTCGAATAATAGAGTAGCGTGGATGTAGTCCACGTGGGTTGAGATAAGGATTGAGTTTCGACTGGTACAGTTCGAAACTCAGATTGAATGAGTAGCTAAAGCCCGTCTGTGACGGTCGAGATGATACACCAATCACAACTTACAGGACACTAACAGGTGTCTGAGTGTGAAGAGTGGTGGAAGTTCAGACCGTTCTATATACGAAGAAATGAGTAGAAAGGAAGGATATTGACCTATTCGGTGCAATATAAGAGGAAGTGAGAGAAAGAGCACAAGATGACGAAGGAGTCAACGAGTGCGATGGTTCGAGTGGAGGCCTCGACTATTACAGTTCGAGGCCAGAAGTGTTTAGTAGTTCAGATATTGCTACTTATGTAGTAGCTGACACGTTACCCTGATCACCGCTCGTAGTAGACCTAGTTTGTGTCTTACGAGTGGTGGTTCTTGGGTTAAAGTGTGTCTGAGTTCTAATTGGTTCTGAGTGCACCCACAAGTATACACAATGCTTCGAACTAATGAAGTATGCAATATTCGAAGAATATGAAAGATAGAAAAATATGAATAAAATATGTAAAATATAAATGAAATAAAAGGAGTGTTTTACCACAATGATACTGTGGTAAAAGCATACTCCTCACACTGAGTAAGTCGTGGTTGCGGTGTAAAAGTGTCTGAGTTCTAAACTACGGGCACTAGAATACATAAGTCTGGTGTGTGTGCACCTACAAGAGTCAATGTACCGCATACATAGGTCGTCAAATTAATTATAGATATAATAAAAGAGAGAAAATAGAAATAATAAAGGAGATATAGTAAGAGCTCATCCGACTATATTTCCTGAGTGTATTTCGCCATACCTCTCACACCTAGGCCCAGTTTATCCTCTCTCTTGCAGTCTGAATTATTGGCTATCCAAGATTTTTTAGATGAACATTTGGCTATAGATTTTATCCGACCCTCAAAGTCTCCTTATGGAGCCCCTGTCCTATTTGTTCGGAAAAAAGACAGTTCCCTTCGGCTTTGCATTGACTTTTGAGGACTAAATGCGATCACTCGAAAAGACAAGTACCCATTACCACTAATCTCCGATTTACTCGATGCCCCTCGGAAGGCCCGAATTTATACAAAGATAGATCTCAAGCATGCCTATCATTTGGTTCAGATTGCCAAAGGTGACGAATGGAAAACGGCTTTTTGCACTCGCTATGGCTCCTTTGAATGGTTAGTGATGCCTTTCAGCCTCACCAACGCTCTGTCAGTCTTTCAATGTTTTATCAACAACGTCTTTTCCAACCTCCTCGACCTCTTTGTCATTGTGTACTTAGACGACATCCTCATATTCTCCAAAGATCCTACACTTCATGATGAACATGTTCGTGAAATTCTCCGAAGACTCTGAAAACATGGTCTTTTTGTGAATGGTAAAAAAATGTTCTTTTGATGTCGACACAGTTGAATATTTAGGTTTTATGATGGGACCTGACGGTCTCCGCATGGACGACTCTAAAATTCAAGTCATTCAAGATTGGCCGGAACCCCGAAATATTAAGGATATTCAATCCTTTTTAGGCTTCGCCAATTTTTATCATCGTTTCATTCACAACTACTCAAAAATTACTGTTCCGCTCACTCGTCTTACTCGCAAAGATGCCCCGTGGATTTTCTCCAAAGAATGCCGATCGGCATTCCAGGAATTGAAAAGTGCGTTCATATCCGCCCCTATTTTGTTGCACTGGAAGCCCGACGTTCAACTCATCATGGAAACTGATACCTCAGACTATGCACTTGCTGCGATATTGTCCATTCTGGACACCAATGGTGAAGTACACCCAGTAGCTTTTCTGTCTCGCATGTTTTCGGCACCTGAACTCAACTATGATGTTCACGATAAGGAACTACTTGCAATATTTGAAGCTTTCAAGACATGGCGACATTATTTGGAAGGCTCGGCCTACCCGGTAGATGTTATTACAGACCACAAAAATTTAGTTTACTTTTCAACCACGAAACTTCTCACCCGTCGACAAGCTCGATGGTCTGAATACCTCTCCACTTTCAACATGGTAATTCGCTTCCATCCCAGCCGCCTTGGTGGAAAACCCGACACTATGACTAGACGATGGGACATCTATTCTAAAGAGAGGAGTAGCGACTACACCACAGTTAATCTGCATAATTTCAAGCCTATGTTTTCATTGGAACAACTGTCTACGTCTATCCGAGCCACTTACCTCATTCATCCAGTCTTGTGAAGTGTTATCCTTATGGATACCGAAAAGTTACATCAAGACATACTATCAGCAATTCCATTAGACCCAGTCACCAAAGCACACCTCAATAACCCGTCCGACCCCAATCAATCCCGATGGTCATTAGACCCACAAGGTTTCATTAGATTTGACAATCGCATTTATGTACCAGATTCCGACACCCTTCGGCTGCGAATCCTACAACATAAGCACAACCACCCAATCTCAGGACATTTCGGCCTCAATAAGACCCTCTCACTCATTAGAAGAGAATATACATGGCCCGGCATCTGAGATTTTGTTAAGCACTATTGTAAATCTTGTACTACGTGTTTACACTCTAAATCACAGCGACACAAACCATATGGCCTACTCAAACAATTACCGATACCGGAAAAACCTTGGAACTCGATTTCTATGGATTCATCGAGCACCTACCGGCATCCGAAGGTCACACAGCAATCCTAGTTGTTGTGGATCGGCTCACAAAACAAAGTATTTTCATTCCAACATATGACACGATAACATCTGTACAGTTAGCTAATTATTTGTCACCCATGTATTTTCCAAGCATGGCGTTCCATCACATGTCACATCCGATCGTGGATCTGAGTTTGTCTCTCACTTCTTTAGGTCACTCAGAAAAGCACTAGACATGAAGCTACATTTCACTTTGGGCTATCACCCGGAAGGCGATGGCCAAACCGAACGCATGAATCAAACCTTGGAACAATACATCCGTGTCTATTGCAACTATCAACAAGACAATTGGAAATCACTACTACCGCTAGCCGAATTCGCATATAACAATGCACCAAATGCCACTACTGGCATTTCACCTTTCTTCGCAAATAAAGGCTACAACCCCAACATCGCAATCCACCCAGAACACGATCTCGCATCCAGCCGTGCTCAAGACTTTGTTATAAACCTTGACGAGCTACATCAAGAACTTCGTAAAACTATCGCAATGGCTCAAGAACGATACCAACAGTCTGCGGATAAGAACCGACTTCCACCTCCTGACTTCAAGATCGGAGACCGAGTATTCATTAAAGCCGAGTTTTTCCGAACTACTAGACCTTCTAAGAAGCTCTCTGAAAAATATTTAGGTCCTTTTGAAGTTATAGCACAAGCTGGCATGCTTTCATGGACGCTTCGGCTCCCCAACAACATGCGTGCAGTGCACCCGGTATTTCATGTATCTATGTTAGAACCTTGTGTTGCTAACAGTATACCAGATCACATACAACCACCACCTCCACCCGTGATTATTGATGGGGAACCTGAATTCGAGATATCAGAGATCCTAGACTCAAAAATCGACAATCGCCGACGCTCATGCAAATTACTTTATTTGGTTAAATGGGCTGGCTATGAAGGTACAGATAAAGAAACTTCATGGATCCTAGCTACAGAGCTCGGTAATGCCTCGGAAGTCGTTTTAGGGTTTCACCAAGCTTATCCGAACAAACCCGGTCCTCTAAATTCTTTATAAGTCAATCACGCGGTACTCCGACCCTTCTCCGACTATGCACTTATGATTTTCACGCTGTGATTTGTTTGTTTTAAAAAACCGATATATTTTTGCTATCTAAGTTTCTCCTTCTACAACTTCACCTTCCTCTTTGGCCTCCAAACCTCCCCCACCGACAGCCACTGATACCGTTCCACCAACCTTTCCCGACACCCCAATCTCTGTTAAAACTGCCTCCACTGTCTCCAAAACCTTCTGGAACCTTCTAGAACCTTCTAGAAGCTTCCAGCATGTTCCAGGGTATTCCCAGTTCATTTCCCATGACAGCTGTCAATCAGCTGTCACTTTGTATTCCAGCTGTCAATCAGCTGTCAGTTTCCATTCAAGCTGTCAATCAGCTGTCACTTATGACAGCTGTCAACCAGCTGTCAACCAGCTGTCACTTATGACAGCTGACAAGCCTACTGATGTATAACATATATAAGCTTGTAGTTAGTGACCTGAATAGTAACAACTTTTCTCAGACTTGTGTGTGTCACGTGTCACATAAGTCACAGGTCACATTTAACAATCTCATGCCCAACTCCATTGCAACTTGAGACTTCCAAGTATTGCTCAATCTGACCCCCAAGAGACTCGATAACACTGGTCTGCTTCTCCAGCCCAACACCCAAAAGCCACAACTGCTCGGTCATGAGCCCTTGTTGTCGCAGAGTCTCAAATCGGAACCGAGTCGTTTCCGAGAAATATGTCCACATAAGGCGGTTTTGCTCTTCTAGAGCATCAGCCTGTCACTCCTGGAACGATTCATCAGCCCCCGGGAAGACACACCCAAGCTTCTGATCGGCACACTCTTGACAAGTGCGGCCCTGACCATTGGCCCGAGGATGGCAGGTTCGACCCCATTTCGTGCACCGATTGCACTTAGGGTCGTTTTCAGGCCCCGCCTTGGGGGCCTGTTTTTGTTTCTATAGGAAAATTATTAGAAAAGTTTTTATTTAGGAAACCAAACCCACCTTGGGGCTCGACGGCCCCAGTGCATCCTCCTCGTCCTCCTCTCCCTCTTCGTTATCGGACTCCGAAGGCATCACAGCCTTGTGCTAAAATATATATGTCAGTAAGGTTCGCAAAAATACCGGAGCTGACTTACCTTTCCCTCCCACTTCTTTTTCGCCGCCTCCTCTCGCGCCCGATCGGCCTCCTGCTGCTTGTTCTTCGCAAGCACCGCTTCCCAGTGCTTGCGCGCAGCCTCTTCCGCGGCCTGTTTCTTCTCCTTAGCCTCGATGGCCGCCAACTCCTCCTTCTCCTTCTGCTCCTCCTCTTCACACGCCTTTCTCTTCTGCTCGAGCACGCATCGATGATCCTGCGCATTCGCTAGTCCACTTGGGACCAACATAGGCGTGACTGTTAACCAAACCGGGAAGGGCTTCGACTCTGAACATATGGTCATGGTGGTTAAGGGAAGAGAAGTAGAATTTCAAGCACCAGGACCCCTCAAATTTTTATATGTAATTTTTTGCCGAGTCACATGATGTTTTGACACACCCAACCGTACCCAACAAGTTTTTACATACGGGATCTAGATTTTCGGCCTCCTTGGGATTTCGGCCAAAAGGGGAGATACTGTTACAACCGTGTCGCAACCCTATCGGTCCCGAGGTTATCGCCACTTATCAACGTTTTCAAGTCACCACTTCGGAAACCATCGGCCCCCGAAGCTGACATATGTTTTCGTGATGATCAAACTCCGTTTACACCCATGTCAAAATAACTTGTATTGTCTGGTTAAACTTTTGATACGTCCCTTTTATTATGTTGATCCGTTCAATCCTATGTTTCACATATGTCTATCTATATTTGTAGTCCTTGAACTATTTCCTTTTATCGTAATTCCGCTCTCGGTTATCATCGGCCTCCGAACTAATCATAAACTTCCCGTTCCTAGTCAAGCTTATTGTTAATACCATTTTCCGCCCTTCTCCCCGTTAGTATTTTCTAGACACCTGTTACTTGTATATGAACCCGCTGTAGTTGTAGTTAAGAATTGTTAAAACTGCCTCCACTGTCTCCAAAACCTTCTGGAACCTTCTAGAACCTTCTAGAAGCTTCCAGCATATTCCAGGGTATTCCCAGTTCATTTCCCATGACAGCTGTCAATCAGCTGTCACTTTGTATTCCAGCTGTCAATCAGCTGTCAGTTTCCATTCAAGCTGTCAATCAGCTGTCACTTATGACAGCTATCAACCAGCTGTCAACCAGCTGTCACTTATGACAGCTGACAAGCCTACTGATGTATAACATATATAAGCTTGTAGTTAGTGACCTGAATAGTAACAACTTTCCTCAGACTTGTGTGTGTCACGTGTCACAGTAAGTCACAGGTCACTTTTAACAAGAATACCCTCATACGTCCATAACAGTCTCATACTAAGAATCCCCCCATCCACCTTCACGTACACTCGCCCACTCCTGGCCCTGATCCCTTGGCCTGACACTCGACTTGTCCTTGGGTCCCGATCGGTATCTCGCTGAAAGGAACTCTTTAGGATTAGTCTTCGCCCATCCGAAATCTAAGGACACCCTACAGATATTTACGAGGGTGCAGCACATAAGCTGAAGCCAAGTCCTTCTGATCGGTCCCTGTCGGCCACCGACATTAGTCAGTTTTCAGTTCTTAACAGGGGTATACACTGCATACACTGCATACCCTGGTCTGGAAATATTACATCGAGCGGGACAGATACACAGCAATGTTGACCCACTGTCTAGACTTCCTCGAGTACCTGACTGTGCTAGTCCCACGAGAGATGACCTCTTACCAATCATAGTGGATTCTCACAACCGGAATGACAATGAGACATTATGGGAGAACAAACCAGCAGAAAAGGCCGTCTTTCTCACTCATCACAAGTTAGTTGAACCAATTGGAACGATGGAAGAGGTCCCCCAAATGAAATGGGATTTGCACAACCTCCCCAGAAACAATGAAATTGATGAGACAAACTTTACTCTCTTGAACCCCCAATTGCTTATGGAAATCAATGAGAATTATGTTAAGGAACTTCGTGACGGATATCAGAAAGATCCCACCTTCAGAAATCATTACGCTGCCGATCCCATTTCCCCAAATATGGTAGCTACCTCCTCACACTATTTCATCGGCAAGAACAAGCTATTATTCTTTCGAGATTCAGACTGGAAAAGTTGAATCTGCATACCTAGCAGCATAACATCAACCATACTCAAATTGATACATGACAATCCCTTCAAAGGAATGTTAGAAATGGGAAAATACAATATCTATATGTGACAGACTGTTATAAGTCCCAGGTTTGCCATCAGTTTGTTAAAACTGCCTCCACTGTCTCCAAAACCTTCTGGAACCTTCTAGAACCTTCTAGAAGCTTCCAGCATGTTCCAGGGTATTCCCAGTTCATTTCCCATGACAGCTGTCAATCAGCTGTCACTTTCCATTCAAGCTGTCAATCAGCTGTCACTTATGACAGCTGTCAACCAGCTGTCAACCAGCTGTCACTTATGACAGCTGACAAGCCTACTGATGTATAACATATATAAGCTTGTAGTTAGTGGCCTGAACAGTAACAACTTTCCTCAGACTTGTGTGTGTCACGTGTCACAGTAAGTCACAGGTCACATTTAACAGGTTATGGGCCCCGCCCTCTAAGCGCTCTAGTACTGTATAATGTTTTGCAAACTCACTTCTTTTGAGTAAGTTTCAGCCTATACTTGATATTCCCCTGCCAGGCCCAGCCTTATTGCTGTTGCTAGTAGGGAGGAACTTGTACGCCACTAAGGCTGAGTTTCCCTCGAGACTACCGTCTGGACCTCGAGTTAAATATCTTTTTTCTCAACTTCTTTGCGAGTTTGCTACATCTATACTACAATGCCATCTTCCATTCTCCAATTCCCTAAAGTCAATCAGACTAAAGGGAAGAAGGCAAATAGCACTCAGGAGACAATGTCTCAGGGCAATGCACCCACTGCATGTTGAAACAGTTGAATAACTCTTGACAAACACTCTGTGAGTGTGAGGAAAGTAAACACTTAATGTATTCAACTGTGAAATAACTACATACCTGTGAGTGTGAGGAAAGTAAACACTAAGGAGACTTTCCCACACCCACAGCGGAGTATACTACAGGGTGCTTACCTAAGCACCTACACATCAGTTACCTTACTAGGTAACTCACTCAATACTGCACCTACAGTGCTGGGAAAAATACTACAAATATCAGAAAAATATAGGGAACATCATAGACTATGTAAGAGCTGTAATATCATACTCTAACACTCCCACCTGATGAGACAGCTCTATGCTAGTCCCAGTAGTTTTCGTAAGTATTCTACCTTTGGCTTAGCCAATGGTTTTGTCAATAAATCAGCAGGCATCTCTGAAGTAGGGAGATGAACAACTTTGATCTTCCCACTATCAACTTCCTGCCTTAACCAATATGTTCTCAAATCCAGATGCTTCATACGGCCATGATGTTCAGGATCTCTGGCAACTGCAATAGAAGATTGGTTTTCAAGATACAAAGTGGATGCAGTCTTTTGAGGATATCCCAATTCCTCAAATAAGTTTCGCAACCATAGCACTTCCTGACCAGCTGACACTGCTGCAATATACTCTGCTTCAGTAGTAGAGAGAGTTACAATAGTCTGGAGTTTGCTCTGCCAGCTAATGGCTCCAGTACCCATCTTAACCACATATGCACCAGTAGATTTTCCAGTTGACTTATCACCTCCATGGTCAGCATCTGAATAAGACACAAACAATTCCCTGTCATTACTAGGGCCAAAGGTCAAGCCCAAGTCAAGGGTGCCTTTGAGATATCGAAAGAGATGTTGTACTGCTAGCCAATGAGCCTTTCCTGGATTGTGATTAAATCTGGCTAATACTCCAACAGTATAGGCAATGTCTGGACGAGTGGCAACAGCCAAATACATAAGAGAACCAACAGCATGGATGTATGGAATGTCCTTCATGTATGCAATCTCTTCAGGAGACACTGGAGCCTGGTCTTTACTCAATTTTGAGTTAGGTATCATAGGTGTACCAATGGGATTGCAGTCAGCAAGACCATAACGCTGTAACATGTCCAAGATGTATTGACGCTATGATAGAGTAATAGTACGCTTTGTCCTGTCTCTTTCAATGCCAACACCTAACAAGTAAGAAGTAGGACCAAGATCATGCAATTTGAAGTGGCTCTTTAGATCATCTTTGAGCTTTTTGATAGCCTCCTTGGATTTAGATGCAATAGTCATGTCATCTACAAATACTGGTATAATGACTTTGACATCACCCTTTTGGAAGACCCAAATGCTATGATCGCATAGCACTTGTTTGAAACCCAAACTGAGCAGGACAGCATTCAACTTCTTGTGCCAGATACGAGGTGACTGGCGTAAACCATATAGTCCTTTCAGAAGAAGTAAGAACTCATCACGAGCACCTTGGTGAAAACCTTCAGGCTGCTGCAAGTATACTTCCTCTTCAAGTTCACCATTCAAGAATGCAGAGGAGATATCTACACTCTCAAGTTCCATGTCCTCCAGTGCAGCCAATGCTAGGACAGCACGCAAAGTGGCCCATTTGGCAGTAGGAGCAAAGGTATCAGTGAAGTCAAACCCTGGTCGTTGTGCATAGCCTTTTGCAACAAGACGAGCTTTGAACTTGTCAATTGACCCATCCTTCTTACGCTTGATCACAAACACCCAACGAGAGCCAATAGCTTTACGACCCTCAGGTAGTTTAGCAAGGCGAAAAGTGCCATTTTCAAGCAGGGATTGCATTTCTGCATATGCAGCGTCATACCACTTGTCAGCATCAGGACTTTGTAAGGCCTCTTTGAGAGTTCTTGGTGCATCATCATGAGCACTGGCCTTGTAGGCAAACTCAAAGGCTTCATCCACACCAATGTAAAGATCTCCCTCACTGGCAGCTAGGGCTTCTTCCTCAGACTCAACTGGAGGAGGAGAATGTAGTGGAGAATCCTCTGCCTCATCACTGGACTCAACTACAGGAGTAGATTCTCTATAGTTGTGGATGTGAGCAGGGTCAACTTGCCAGAAACGCTTAGGAGGAACTCTGTTTCTGGGTGGATTGCGACGTGGTTGAGGAGGAGGACTCGGTGAACGTTCAGAATGTTCAGAATTAGAATCAGAGTTGGAACTAGGACCAGGAGGCAAAGCATTATTCTGACCATCTCCCACTGGATTTGGTTCCTGTGGAGCTCCCATCTGATTAGGCTGGGCTCCCACCTGAATAGACCTAGAGGGTCCAGGAATAAACAAATCAATAAATTGTGGAGTATCAGGAAGAACATCAGGAGCAGTAGGAGTAGAAGGTATGGCAGGTTTAGACAAGCCTGGTAAGACTCTCTCATCAAAGACAGCATTATTACTGATAATAGTCTTCTTAGTCAAGGGATTGTAAAACATCCAACCCTTATAATCTGGAGGATATCCAATAAAGACACATTTCTGTGTATGAGAGCCAAGTCCAATACGTTGATCCTTCTGTACATGCACATAAGCAGTACAGCCAAATACCCTAAGATGTGATACTTCTGGTTTCCTACTATGCCAAACAGTATAAGGCACAGAATGCTTAAGAGCAGTGGTAGGTGAGCAGTTGCGCACATGAGTAATGGCAATGACAGCATGTCCCCAGAATGAGGGAGGGAGGTGGGATTCAGCCATAATTGAAGTAGCCCCTTCTTCCAATGTTCTGTTGAAGCGTTCAGCAACCCCATTCTGATGTGGTTCATGCCGCACAGTATGCTGCCGGCTGATGCCAGCAGTGGAAAGGAAGGTATCAAACTCCTTAGACATATATTCTCCACCCTTGTCATCTCTGAATATCTTGATCTTCTGACCAAGCAAGTTCTCCACTTTAGCCTTATATTGCTTAAATGCCTGAAAGGCATCACTCTTATTTTTGAGTAATGCAATCGAAGCATAGCGTGAGGCATCATCAATGAAAGTGATCCAGTAGCGAAACCCTTCCACAGTTTGTGTAGGCAAGGGACCATGAACATCACTGTGAATGAGTGCAAGTGGTTTAGTATAGCGTGTTGTTGCTATTTTATTAATCACTCTGTTCTGTTTTCCAGCCAAACAAGGTTCGCAAATAGGATCAGGAGACGTGTGAGAGTCAATCTTTATCCCACCAACCAAATCACCTTTGAGGAGCTTCTGGATATCGGCATGATTGAGATGATTAAAGCGACGATGCCAAAGTGTGGAGTCCAAGGGACAGGTTGTAACAAGACCTGCATAATCCGTCATAGGTACCGTCATTCCATCCAAATAGGCCTGGTGTTAAATGTGACCTGTGACTTACTGTGACACGTGACACACACAAGTCTGAGGAAAGTTGTTACTATTCAGGTCACTAACTACAAGCTTATATATGTTATACATCAGTAGGCTTGTCAGCTGTCATAAGTGACAGCTGGTTGACAGCTGGTTGACAGCTGTCAGAAGTGACAGCTGATTGACAGCTTGAATGGAAACTGACAGCTGATTGACAGCTGGAATACAAAGTGACAGCTGATTGACAGCTGTCATGGGAAATGAACTGGGAATACCCTGGTGTTAAAACTGCCTCCACTGTCTCCAAGACCTTCTGGAACCTTCTAGAACCTTCTAGAAGCTTCCAGCATGTTCCAGAGTATTCCCAGTTCATTTCCCATGACAGCTGTCAATCAGCTGTCAGTTTCCATTCAAGCTGTCAATCAGCTGTCACTTATGACAGCTGTCAACCAGCTGTCAACCAGCTGTCACTTATGACAGCTGTCAACCAGCTGTCAACCAGCTGTCACTTATGACAGCTGACAAGCCTACTGATGTATAACATATATAAGCTTGTAGTTAGTGACCTGAATAGTAACAACTTTCCTCAGACTTGTGTGTGTCACGTGTCACAGTAAGTCACAGGTCACATTTAACAACAACCAGCTCCAGCTCTAGCTGAAGATGATGATGAGGACATTGATTATGAGGAAGTCCAGTTTGTTGGAACAGCTTCAACTGCTGATCCACAAAACTACAAGCAGGCTATGAAAGGTGATGATGCAGATAAATGGCAAGAGGCTATAAATACAGAGTACAATACACTGGTAGAAAACAAGACATGGGAACTTGTTGACCTTCCAGTTGGTGCAAAGGCAATTGGTTCGGGTTGGGTGTTTAAAGTCAAACACAATGCAGATGGCACCATTGAGCGTTATAAAGCTCGTCTTGTTGCCAAAGGATACTCACAACGTCCTGGCATTGACTACAATGAAGTGTTTGCACCTACTTTTAGACCTGCCACTCTGCGTTTGATTCTGGCCCTAGCTGCCATTGAAGACATGGACTTGCGCTCTGTTGACATTTCTGCTGCTTTCACCCATGGTGACCTTGATGAGACAATCTATATGAGACAACCTGAAGGCTTCCATCAAGGAGGTCCTAATAAGGTTCTCAGACTCTTGAAATCACTTTATGGTCTCAAGCAGGGATCTCGTCAATGAAACATCAAATTACATAGTGCACTTACTGAAATGGAGTTCAAACGAATTGAATCTGATACCTCTGTTTACATTTATTCAAATGGAGAGGTGAAGATCTTTGTACCCATTTACATTGATGATATTACATTTGCATCCAAGTCCACTCTTGCCATTGACAAAGCTGTCAAGCAATTGTCCCTGCATTTCAAATGCCGTGATCTTGGACCCACTGTTTATTTACTTGGTGTGGGAGTTGGCAGAGATCGCTCTAAGCGTCTCCTTACTCTTGATCAGCGACAGTTTATTCTCAACATGCTTGAGCGTTATAACATGTCTGACTGTCATCCAGTTCTCACACCTATGACACCTGGTACATCTCTTTCCAAAGAAATGGGTCCTGAGAATGCTGCAGAGGTGGATTTCATGCATAGTGTTCCTTATCTGTTAAAAGTGACCTGTGACTTACTGTGACACGTGACACACACAAGTCTGAGGAAAGTTGTTACTATTCAGGTCACTAACTACAAGCTTATATATGTTATACATCAGTAGGCTTGTCAGCTGTCATAAGTGACAGCTGGTTGACAGCTGGTTGACAGCTGTCAGAAGTGACAGCTGATTGACAGCTTGAATGGAAACTGACAGCTGATTGACAGCTGGAATACAAAGTGACAGCTGATTGACAGCTGGAATACAAAGTGACAGCTGATTGACAGCTGTCATGGGAAATGAACTGGGAATACCCTGGAACATGCTGGAAGCTTCTAGAAGCTTCTAGAAGGTTCCAGAAGGTTTTGGAGACAGTGGAGGCAGTTTGAACAGACCCCCCTGATCTCACATGTCTCCAAAGAAAAAGAAACAGAGAGAGAGAGAGAGAGACTTTGCTAAACTACAGAGAGTAAGAAAGAAAACAAGAAACTAAGTCCTTATACCCATTCCATCACGGCAAAATTGAACCTTGGGAGTAGATAGAGGCTTGGTTAGAATATCTGCAATTTGTTCTGCAGTAGGAATATAGGAAGGAGCAATACACTTGGCATTTACAGCATCCCTAAGCCAATAGTAGCGCAGGTCAAGATGTTTCATCCTTCCATGATGCTCAGGATTCTTAGCAACACTGATGGCAGACTGGTTGTCAATGTGTAGAGTGGAGGGTTGATCAACTTGGTAGCCAAATTCACCTAGGATTTGCCGCATCCAGGCAATCTCCTTGCCAGCTTCTACAGCAGAGACAAATTCTGCTTCAGTTGTAGAAAGTGTGACAATACTTTGCAGTTTACTACTCCAGCCAATAGCACCTCCAGCCATCATAGTTACATAACCACCAGTGGATCTTCCAGAATCAATGCAATCACCATGAGCAGCATCAGTGTATGTGGTGAATAATTCAGAGCCACATTTACCAGAGTAATGCAACTTGTAATCCAGTGTACCTTTTAGGTATCTGAACAAGTGCTTCACTGCTGTCCAATGCTTTGGTCCAGGATTGCAATTAAAACGTGCCAAATAGGACACAGTATAAGCAATATCTGGACGGGTCATAGTGGCCAGGTATTGTAAAGACCCAACAGCACTGAGATAAGGAACACTACGCATGAAATCCACCTCTGCAGCATTCTCAGGACCCATTTCTTTGGAAAGAGATGTACCAGGTGTCATAGGTGTGAGAACTGGATGACAGTCAGACATGTTATAACGCTCAAGCATGTTGAGAATAAACTGTCGCTGATCAAGAGTAAGGAGACACTTAGAGTGATCTCTGCCAACTCCCACACCAAGTAAATAAACAGTGGCTCCAAGATCACAGCATTTGAAATGCAGGGACAATTGCTTGACAGCTTGGTCAATGGCAAGAGTGGACTTGGATGCAAATGTAATATCATCAATGTAAATGGGTACAAAGATCTTGACCTCTCCATTTGAATAAATGTAAACAGAGGTATCAGATTCAATTCGTTTGAACTCCATTTCAGTAAGTGCACTATGTAATTTGTGTTAGAAATGGGAAAATACAATATCTATAAGTGACAGACTGTTATAAGACCCAGGCTTGCCATCAGTTATATAAACTGTTATAAGAGCACAAGTTGGCAACATAAGTCCTTATATATATGTATATATAATCCATCATATAATACTAGACTATAGGTCCAGTAGCTCAGTGGTTAAGAGCACCTGCATATAAAGCCAGGAGGTCCTTGGTTCAATCCCAGGCTGGGTCAATTCTTTTCTATGCATTTAACACTGGGAGGTCAACAAGTTCCCATGTCTTGTTCTCTACCAATGTATTGTACTCTGCATTGATAGCTTCTTGCCATTTATCTGCATCATCACCTTTCATAGCCTGCTTGTAGTTTTGTGGATCAGCAGTTGAAGCTGTTCCAACAAACTGTACTTCCTCATAACCAATGTCCTCATCATCATCCTCAGCTGGAGCTAGAACTGGTGGTACCTTCCACCATTCACCAGGTTGCTTTGAAACACGCTGAGAGCGACGAAGCTGTGGTTCTGGTGCAGGTGGAGGAGGTAGTTGAATAGGTTCTTCAACACCAGGAGGAGGCAAAGGTGGTTCAGGAAGTGCAGGAATCTGAGCAGGAGGTGCAGGAACTGTTAAAACTGCCTCCACTGTCTCCAAGACCTTCTGGAACCTTCTAGAACCTTCTAGAAGCTTCCAGCATGTTCCAGAGTATTCCCAGTTCATTTCCCATGACAGCTGTCAATCAGCTGTCACTTTGTATTCCAGCTGTCAATCAGCTGTCAGTTTCCATTCAAGCTGTCAATCAGCTGTCACTTATGACAGCTGTCAACCAGCTGTCAACCAGCTGTCACTTATGACAGCTGACAAGCCTACTGATGTATAACATATATAAGCTTGTAGTTAGTGACCTGAATAGTAACAACTTTCCTCAGACTTGTGTGTGTCACGTGTCACAGTAAGTCACAGGTCACTTTTAACAGGTTATGGGCCCCGCGCTCTAAGCGCTCTAGTACAGTATAACGTTTTGCAAACTCGCTTCTTTTGAGTAAGTTTCAGCCTATACTTTTATATTCCCCTGCCAGGCCCAGCCTTATTGCTGTTGCTAGTAGGGAGGAACTTGTACGCCACTAAGGCTGAGTTTCCCTCGAGACTACCGTCTGGACCTCGAGTTAAATACCTTTTTTCTGAACTTCTTTGCGAGTTTGCTCTGTGTATACTACAATGTCATCTTCCATCCCCCAATTCCCTAAACTCAACTCTCATAACTACAACACCTGGTCTGGTGAGATGCAGGCTTGGCTTCGTGCCCAGGGTGTCTGGCGCATTGTTGAGGCCACCTCCATTGCACCTGCACTATCCTCATCTCCCACAGAGGCTCAGCAAACTGCATTTGATGCTTGGGCTCTCAAGTTAGACAAAGCAGCAGGTTGGATGTACTTGAGTGTTGAGGATGATCAAAAGATTCATCTTAAAGGGATTGAGGGTGATCCGGTCAAGATGTGGACCAGTCTGTGTGATGTACACTTGCAGAAGCGCCCTGGCATGCGCTTCATGTTAGAGTATGATATTACAGCTCTTACATAGTCTATGATGTTCCCTATATTTTTCTGATATTTGTAGTATTTTTCCCAGCACTGTAGGTGCAGTATTGAGTGAGTTACCTAGTAAGGTAACTGATGTGTAGGTGCTTAGGTAAGCACCCTGTAGTATACTCCGCTGTGGGTGTGGGAAAGTCTCCTTAGTGTTTACTTTCCTCACACTCACAGGTATGTAGTTATTTCACAGTTGAATACATTAAGTGTTTACTTTCCTCACACTCACAGGGTGTTTGTCAAGAGTTATTCAACTGTTTCAACACTTCAATGCGTATGATGATCTCTTCTCCATCAGAAAGGAAGAGAATGAGAATTTGCAAACTCTGATGAATCGGGTGGATCTAGCCATCCGTGCCATCCAGGATCTGCGCCCATTGAATTTTGATCTTGCCAAACTTGATGAGGAACTTGCATCAATGGCAATGATCAGGGCACTTCCTGAGCAGTTTGACAACTTTGCCTCTTCTCTCCTTCTGATGGACAAGCTGGACAAGGCTACTATCCAACAAGCTTTTGTCACAGAAGAGTCACAACGCCGTCATCGGGCTTCACAAGCTCCTGCAGTTGCATCTCCACTTACTGTAAAGGGCAATGCATCCACTGCATTTCTCAAATGTACTTTCTGCTCTATGACCAACCATACTATGGACAAGTGTCATCGCTTCATTAAGAAGCAGCAGGAAGCACAGGAGAGTGTCCTTACCAATCGTGCTAAAGGGAAGAAGAAGCCAAATAGGCCTCAGAAGACAATGTCTCAGAACAATGTTGAATATACTGGAAATGCACTTGCTTTCTCCTCATCCGATTCCTCCACCCTGCAGAATGGTTCTGACTATGATTGGCTTGCTGATACAGGTGCTAGTAGTCATATGACTCCTCATAGTCATTGGCTGCGTAACTACACACCATTATGTGTCCCAATCAAGTTAGCAGATCACACTGTTATCTACTCTGCAGGAGTTGGTTCTGTGGTATTCAACCCAGTTATAAATGGAAGGAAATCGCGATCTGTGGAACTTACAAGAGTTTTGCATGTACCACAACTGCGCAGTAACCTACTGTCTTGTCTTTATCTCACAAGGCACAAAGGACTACTCATACACATTGATCGAACAACAATGCATTTCAAACACTCTGGACAGACTATGTTTACAGCCAGAGTTACTGCACAGAATGCAGGTATCCTCAATGGTGTCACTGCACCTATTATTGAGCAAGCTGGTGCTGTCTCCACCCTTCCCTTTGATATCAATCTCTGGCATCGCCGTCTTGGACACCACAGCTATGCTGATGTCCAGAAGATGATCAGAGAAGGATTGGTGGTTGGCTTAAACCTTGACTCAAAGGAACAGCCTGATCCCATCTGTGAACCTTGCCTTGCTGGCAAAATGACTGCTAGTCCATTCCCTATCTCACCAAGTCATTCTCAGATACCACTTGAACTTATTCATAGTGATCTACATGGACCACTTCCTGTGCAAACAACTGAGGGTTATCACTACTGGATAACCTTTATTGATGATTGCACCAAGTTGCGAGCTGTTCTGTTCTTGAAACGGAAGAGTGATGCATTTGAAGCATTCAGGAGATACAAAGCTTATGCTGAGAATATTCTGGGTTGCAAGGTCAAAGCTCTGCAGGATGACAAAGGGGGGGAGTATATGTCAAATGCCTTTATCAAGTTTACAGATGAATGTGGAATAGTACGCCGCCATACTACTCGCAATCGCCCTCAACAGAATGGAGTTGCAGAAAGAGCCAATCGCACTATGGCTGATCATGTCACTGCCATGATGCATGAGGCGCGTATGCCTGCTTCTTTCTGGAACCATGCTGTGACATCTTATGTCTATGTATGGAATCGTCTACCTACTGCACCATTACCTAAAACTACACCCTATGAGCAATGGTACAAGCAGAAACCAGATGTGAGCAACTTGCGAGTGTGGGGGTGTACTGCCTATGTTTACATTCAAAAGGACAAAAGGAAGTCACTTCAGTCACACATGGAGAAATGCCTCTTTCTAGGCTATCCTGTGGGATACAAAGGTTGGCAATTCTACAACCCTGTTACAAAGAAGTTTATCATCTCTGAACGGGCTGTATTTGATGAACGCCACTTTCCTGGTCTATCTACTACTGGACCAATGCCTAATATTAGGCTTTTCCCAAATATACCAAACTCTGACATTCCTTTATTTGTGCCAGAAGTAGAGGGGGATAATGATATTTCTGTCCCTCCTACTCATATTCCTGCACCTCCTGCTTATATTCCTGCACCTCCTGTTCAGATTCCTGCACCTCCTGCTCAGATTCCTGCACTTCCTGAACCCATTCAACTACCTCCTCCACCTGCACCAGAACCACAGCTTCGTCGCTCTCAGCGTGTTCCAAAGCAACCTGGTGAATGGTGGAAGGTACAACCAGCTCCAGCTCTAGCTGAAGATGATGATGAAGACATTGATTATGAGGAAGTCCAGTTTGTTGGAACAGCTTCAACTGCTGATCCACAAAACTACAAGCAGGCTATGAAAGGTGATGATGCAGATAAATGGCAAGAAGCTATCAATGCAGAGTACAATACATTGGTAGAGAACAAGACATGGGAACTTGTTGACCTCCCAGTTGGTGCAAAGGCAATTGGTTCAGGTTGGGTGTTTAAAGTCAAACACAATGCAGATGGCACAATTGAGCGTTATAAAGCTCGTCTTGTTGCCAAAGGATATTCACAACGTCCTGGCATTGACTACAATGAAGTGTTTGCACCTACTTTTAGACCTGCAACTCTGCGTTTGATTCTGGCCCTAGCTGCCATTGAAGACATGGACTTGCGCTCTGTTGACATTTCTGCTGCTTTCACCCATGGTGACCTTGATGAGACAATCTATATGAGACAACCTGAAGGCTTCCATCAAGGAGGTCCTAATAAGGTTCTCAGACTCTTGAAATCACTTTATGGTCTCAAGCAGGGATCTCGTCAATGGAACATCAAGTTACATGGTGCACTTACTGAAATGGAGTTCAAACGAATTGAATCTGATACCTCTGTTTACATTTATTCAAATGGAGAGGTCAAGATCTTTGTACCCATTTACATTGATGATATTACATTTGCATCCAAGTCCACTCTTGCCATTGACAAAGCTGTCAAGCAATTGTCCCTGCATTTCAAATGCCGTGATCTTGGACCCACTGTTTATTTACTTGGTGTGGGAGTTGGCAGAGATCGCTCTAAGCGTCTCCTTACTCTTGATCAGCGACAATTTATTCTCAACATGCTTGAGCGTTATAACATGTCTGACTGTCATCCAGTTCTCACACCTATGACACCTGGTACATCTCTTTCCAAAGAAATGGGTCCTGAGAATGCTGTTAAAGGCATAGAAAAGAATTGACCCAGCCTGGGATTGAACCAAGGACCTCCTGGCTTTATATGCAGGTGCTCTTAACCACTGAGCTACTGGACCTATAGTCTAGTATTATATGATGGATTATATATACATATATATAAGGACTTGTAATGCCAACTTGTGCTCTTATAACAGTTTATATAACTGATGGCAAGCCTGGGTCTTATAACAGTCTGTCACATATAGATATTGTATTTTCCCATTTCTAACAAATGCTGCAGAGGTGGATTTCATGCGTAGTGTTCCTTATCTCAGTGCTGTTGGGTCTTTACAATACCTGGCTACTATGACCCGTCCAGATATTGCTTATACTGTGTCCTACTTGGCACGTTTTAATTGCAATCCTGGACCATGTTAGAAATGGGAAAATACAATATCTATATGTGACAGACTGTTATAAGACCCAGGTTTGCCATCAGTTATATAAACTGTTATAAGAGCACAAGTTGGCATCATAAGTCCATATATATATGTATATATAATCCATCATATAATACTAGACTATAGGTCCAGTAGCTCAGTGGTTAAGAGCACCTGCATATAAAGCCAGGAGGTCCTTGGTTCAATCCCAGGCTGGGTCAATTCTTTTCTATGCCTTTAACAGGTTATGGGCCCCGCGCTCTAAGCGCTCTAGTACAGTATAACGTTTTGCAAACTCGCTTCTTTTGAGTAAGTTTCAGCCTATACTTTTATATTCCCCTGCCAGGCCCAGCCTTATTGCTGTTGCTAGTAGGGAGGAACTTGTACGCCACTAAGGCTGAGTTTCCCTCGAGACTACCGTCTGGACCTCGAGTTAAATACCTTTTTTTCTGAACTTCTTTGCGAGTTTGCTCTGTGTATACTACAATGTCATCTTCCATCCCCCAATTCCCTAAACTCAACTCTCATAACTACAACACCTGGTCTGGTGAGATGCAGGCTTGGCTTCGTGCCCAGGGTGTCTGGCGCATTGTTGAGGCCACCTCCATTGCACCTGCACTATCCTCATCTCCCACAGAGGCCCAGCAAACTGCATTTGATGCTTGGGCTCTCAAGTCAGACAAAGCAGCAGGTTGGATGTACTTGAGTGTTGAGGATGATCAAAAGATTCATCTTAAAGGGATTGAGGGTGATCCGGTCAAGATGTGGACCAGTCTGTGTGATGTACACTTGCAGAAGCGCCCTAGCATGCGCTTCAATGCGTATGATGATCTCTTCTCCATCAGAAAGGAAGAGAATGAGAATTTGCAAACTCTGATGAATCGGGTGGATCTAGCCATCCGTGCCATCCAGGATCTGCGCCCATTGAATTTTGATCTTGCCAAACTTGATGAGGAACTTGCATCAATGGCAATGATCAGGGCACTTCCTGAGCAGTTTGACAACTTTGCCTCTTCTCTCCTTCTGATGGACAAGCTGGACAAGGCTACTATCCAACAAGCTTTTGTCACAGAAGAGTCACAACGCCGTCATCGGGCTTCACAAGCTCCTGCAGTTGCATCTGCACTTACTGTAAAGGGCAATGCATCCACTGCATTTCTCAAATGTACTTTCTGCTCCATGACCAACCATACTATGGACAAGTGTCATCGCTTCATCAAGAAGCAGCAGGAAGTACAGGAGAGTGTCCTTACCAATAGTGCTAAAGGGAAGAAGAAGCCAAATAGGGCTCAGAAGACAATGTCTCAGAACAATGTTGAATATACTGGAAATGCACTTGCTTTCTCCTTATCTGATTCCTCCACCCTGCAGAATGGTCCTGACTATGATTGGCTTGCTGATACAGGTGCTAGTAGTCATATGACTCCTCATAGTCATTGGCTGCGTAACTACACACCATTATGTGTCCCAATCAAGTTAGCAGATCATACTGTTATCTACTCTGCAGGAGTTGGTTCTGTGGTATTCAACCCAGTTATAAATGGAAGGAAATCGCGATCTGTGGAGCTTACAAGAGTTTTGCATGTACCACAACTGCGCAGTAACCTACTGTCTTGTCTTTATCTCACAAGGCACAAAGGACTACTCATACACATTGATCGAACAACCATGCATTTCAAACTCTCTGGCCAGACTTTGTTTACAGCCAGAGTTACTGCCCAGAATGCAGGCATCCTAAATGGTGCCACTGCACCTATTATTGAGCAAGCTGGTGCTACCTCCACTCTTCCCTTTGATATCAATCTCTGGCATCGCCGTCTTGGACATCACAGCTATGCTGATGTCCAGAAGATGATCAGAGAAGGATTGGTGGTTGGCTTAAACCTTGACTCAAAGGAACAACCTGATCCTATCTGTGAACCTTGCCTTGCTGGCAAAATGACTGCCAATCCATTTCCTACCTCACCAAGTCAATCTCAGACACCACTTGAACTTATTCATAGTGATCTACATGGACCACTTCCTGTGCAAACAACTGAGGGTTATCACTACTGGATAACCTTTATTGATGATTGCACCAAGTTGCGAGCTGTTCTGTTCTTGAAACGGAAGAGTGATGCATTTGAAGCATTCAGGAGATACAAAGCTTATGCTGAGAATCTTCTGGGTTGCAAGGTCAAAGCTCTGCAGGATGACAAAGGGGGGGAGTATATGTCAAATGCCTTTATCAAGTTTACAGATGAATGTGGAATAGTACGCCGCCATACTACTCGCAATCGCCCTCAACAGAATGGAGTTGCAGAAAGAGCCAATCGTACTATGGCAGATCATGTCACTGCCATGATGCATGAGGCGCGTATGCCTGCTTCTTTCTGGAACCATGCTGTGACATCTTATGTTTATGTATGGAATCGTCTGCCTACTGCACCATTGCCTAAAACTACACCCTATGAGCAATGGTACAAGCAGAAACCAGATGTGAGCAACTTGCGAGTGTGGGGGTGTACTGCCTATGTTTACATTCAAAAGGACAAAAGGAAGTCACTTCAGTCGCACATGGAGAAATGCCTCTTTCTAGGCTATCCTGTGGGATACAAAGGTTGGCAATTCTACAACCCTGTTACAAAGAAGTTTATCATTTCTGAACGGGCTGTATTTGATGAACGCCATTTTCCTGGTCTATCTACTACTGGACCAATGCCTAATATTAGGCTTTTCCCAAATATACCAAACTCTGACATTCCTTTATTTGTGCCAGAAGTAGAGGGGGATAATGATATTTCTGTCCCTCCTACTCATATTCCTGCACCTCCTGCTTATATTCCTGCACCTCCTGTTCAGATTCCTGCACCTCCTGCTCAGATTCCTGCACTTCCTGAACCCATTCAACTACCTCCTCCACCTGCACCAGAACCACAGCTTCGTCGCTCTCAGCGTGTTCCAAAGCAACCTGGTGAATGGTGGAAGGTACAACCAGCTCCAGCTCTAGCTGAAGATGATAATGAAGACATTGATTATGAGGAAGTACAGTTTGTTGGAACAGCTTCAACTGCTGATCCACAAAACTACAAGCAGGCTATGAAAGGTGATGATGCAGATAAATGGCAAGAAGCTATCAATGCAGAGTATAGTACACTGGTAGAGAACAAGACATGGGAACTTGTTGATCTTCCAGTTGGTGCAAAGGCAATTGGTTCTGGTTGGGTATTTAAAGTCAAACACAATGCAGATGGCACAATTGAGCGTTATAAAGCTCGTCTTGTTGCCAAAGGATACTCACAACGTCCTGGCATTGACTATAATGAAGTGTTTGCACCTACTTTTAGACCTGCCACTCTGCGTTTGATTCTGGCCCTAGCTGCCATTGAAGACATGGACTTGCGCTCTGTTGATATTTCTGCCGCTTTCACTCATGGTGACCTTGATGAGACAATCTATATGAGACAACCTGAAGGCTTCCATCAAGGAGGTCCTAATAAGGTTCTCAGACTCTTGAAATCACTTTATGGTCTCAAGCAGGGATCTCGTCAATGGAACATCAAGTTACATGGTGCACTTACTGAAATGGAGTTCAAACGAATTGAATCTGATACCTCTGTTTACATTTATTCAAATGGAGAGGTGAAGATCTTTGTACCCATTTACATTGATGATATTACATTTGCATCCAAGTCCACTCTTGCCATTGACAAAGCTGTCAAGCAATTGTCCCTGCATTTCAAATGCCGTGATCTTGGACCCACTGTTTATTTACTTGGTGTGGGAGTTGGCAGAGATCGCTCTAAGCGACTCCTTACTCTTGATCAGCGACAGTTTATTCTCAACATGCTTGAGCGTTATAACATGTCTGACTGTCATCCAGTTCTCACACCTATGACACCTGGTACATCTCTTTCCAAAGAAATGGGTCCTGAGAATGCTGCAGAGGTGGATTTCATGCGTAGTGTTCCTTATCTCAGTGCTGTTGGGTCTTTACAATATCTGGCTACTATGACCCGTCCAGATATTGCTTATACTGTGTCCTACTTGGCACGTTTTAATGGCAATCCTGGACCAAAGCATTGGACAGCAGTGAAGCACTTGTTCAGATACCTAAAAGGTACACTGGATTACAAGTTGCATTACTCTGGCAAATGTGGCTCTGAATTATTCACCACATACACTGATGCTGCTCATGGTGATTGTATTGATTCTGGAAGATCCACTGGGGGTTATGTGACTATGATGGCTGGAGGTGCTATTGGCTGGAGTAGTAAACTGCAAAGTATTGTCACACTTTCTACAACTGAAGCAGAATTTGTCTCTGCTGTAGACGCTGGCAAGGAGATTGCCTGGATGCGGCAAATCCTAGGTGAATTTGGCTACCAAGTTGATCAACCCTCCACTCTACACATTGACAACCAGTCTGCCATCAGTGTTGCTAAGAACCCTGAGCATCATGGAAGGATGAAACATCTTGACCTGCGCTACTATTGGCTTAGGGATGCTGTAAATGCCAAGTGTATTGCTCCTTCCTATATTCCTACTGCAGAACAAATTGCAGATATTCTAACCAAGCCTCTATCAACTCCCAAGGTTCAATTTTGCCGTGATGGAATGGGTATAAAGACTTAGTTTCTTGTTTTCTTTCTTACTCTCTGTAGTTTAGCAAAGTCTCTCTCTCTGTCTCTTTCTCTGTTTCTTTTTCTTTGGAGACATGTGAGATCAGGGGGGTCTGTTAAAACTGCCTCCACTGTCTCCAAGACCTTCTGGAACCTTCTAGAACCTTCTAGAAGCTTCCAGCATGTTCCAGAGTATTCCCAGTTCATTTCCCATGACAGCTGTCAATCAGCTGTCACTTTGTATTCCAGCTGTCAATCAGCTGTCAGTTTCCATTCAAGCTGTCAATCAGCTGTCACTTATGACAGCTGTCAACCAGCTGTCAACCAGCTGTCACTTATGACAGCTGACAAGCCTACTGATGTATAACATATATAAGCTTGTAGTTAGTGACCTGAATAGTAACAACTTTCCTCAGACTTGTGTGTGTCACGTGTCACAGTAAGTCACAGGTCACTTTTAACAGGAACATGGACAGGAGGTACAAAAGTATCATTATCCCCCTGTACTTCTGGCACAAATGAAGGAATGTCAGAGTTTGGTGTCTTTGGAAAAAGCCTTATATTAGGCATTGGTCCAGTAGTAGATAGACCAGGAAAGTGGCGTTCATCAAATACAGCCCGTTCAGAAATAATAAACTTCTTTGTAACAGGGTTGTAGAATTGCCAACCTTTGTATCCCACAGGGTAGCCTAGAAAGAGGCATTTCTCTATATGTGACTGAAGTGACTTCCTTTTGTCTCTTTGAATGTAAATATAGGCAGTACACCCCCATACTCGCAAGTTACTCACATCTGGTTTCTGCTTGTACCATTGCTCATAGGGTGTAGTTTTGGGCAATGGTGCAGTAGACAGACGATTCCATACATAGACATAAGATGCCACAGCATGGTTCCAGAATGAAGCAGGCATGCGCGCTTCATGCATCATGGCAGTGACATGATCAGCCATAGTGCGATTGGCTCGTTCTGCAACTCCATTCTGTTGAGGGCGGTTGCGAGTGGTATGACGGCGTGCTATTCCACATTCATCTGTAAACTTGATAAAGGCATTTGACATGTATTCCCCCCCTTTGTCATCTTGCAGAGCTTTGACCTTGCAACCCAGAAGATTCTCAGCATAAGCTTTGTATCTCCTGAATGCTTCAAATGCATCACTCTTCCGTTTTAAGAACAGAACCGCTCGCAACTTGGTGCAATCATCAATAAAGGTTATCCAGTAGTGATAACCCTCAGTTGTTTGCACAGGAAGTGGTCCATGTAGATCACTATGAATAAGTTCAAGTGGTGTCTGAGAATGACTTGGTGAGATAGGGAATGGACTGGCAGTCATTTTGCCAGCAAGGCAAGGTTCACAGATAGGATCAGGTTGTTCCTTTGAGTCAAGGTTTAAGCCAACCACCAATCCTTCTCTGATCATCTTCTGGACATCAGCATAGCTGTGATGTCCAAGACGGCGATGCCAGAGATTGATATCAAAGGGGAGAGTGGAGACAGCACCAGCTTGCTCAATAATAGGTGCAGTAACACCATTTAGGATGCCTGCATTCTGTGCAGTAACTCTGGCTGTGAACAGAGTCTGTCCAGAGCGTTTGAAACATATGGTTGTTTGGTCAATCTCAATGAGTAGACCTTTACACTTTGTAAGGTAAAGACAAGATAGTAGATTACTACGCAATTGTGGTACATGCAAGACTCTTGTAAACTCAACAGATCGCAATTCCTTTCCATTTACAACTGGATTAAAAACCAGTGTTCCAACTCCTGCAGAGTAAATAATACTATGATCTGCTAACTTGATTGGTACGCATAATGCTGTGTAGTTACGCAGCCAGTGACAATGGGGAGTCATATGACTACTGGCCCCTGTGTCTGCAAGCCAATCAAAGTCAGAATCATTCTGCAGGGTGGGGGAATTGGATGAGGAGAAAGCACGTGCATTTCCAGCAGATTCAACATTGTTCTGAGACATTATCTCCTGAGTCCTGTTTGCCTTCTTTCCTTTAGTACGATTGGTACGGACACTCTCCTGTGCTTCCTGCTGCATCTTAATGAATCTATGACACTTTTCCATAGTATGGTTGGTCATGCAACAGAAAGTACATTTGAGAAATGCAGTGGATGCATTGTCCTTTACAGCCAGTGCAGATGCAACTGTAGGAGCTTGTGAAGCACGATGACGGCGTTGTGACTCTTCTGTGACAAAGGCTTGTTGGATAGTAGCCTTGTCCAGCTTGTCCATCATAAGAAGAGAAGAGGCAAAGTTGTCAAACTGCTCAGGAAGTGCCCTGATCATTGCCATTGATGCAAGCTCCTCATCAATTTTGGCAAGATCAAAATTCAATGGGCGCAGATCCTGGATGGCACGGATGGCTATATCCACCCGATTCATCAGAGTTTGCAAATTCTCATTCTCTTCCTTTCTGATGGAGAAGAGATCATCATATGCATTGAAACGCATGCCAGGGCGCTTCTGCAAGTGTACATCACACAGACTGGTCCACATCTTGACCGGATCACCCTCAATCCCTTTAAGATGAATCTTTTGATCATCCTCAACACTCAAGTACATCCAACCTGCTGCTTTGTCTGATTTGAGAGCCCAAGCATCAAATGCAGTTTGCTGGGCCTCTGTAGGAGATGAGGATAGTGCAGGGGCAATGGAGGAAGCCTCAACAATGCGCCATACACCCTGGGCACGAAGCCAAGCCTGCATCTCACCAGACCAGGTATTGTAGTTATGAGAGTTGAGTTTAGGGAATTGGGGGATGGAAGATGACATTGTATACAAGTATAGAGAGAGCAAACTCGCAAAGAAGTTGGGAAAAAAGGTATTTAACTCGAGGTCCAGACGGTAGTCTCGAGGGAAACTCAGCCTTAGTGGCGTACAAGTTCCTCCCTACTAGCAACAGCAATAAGGCTGGGCCTGGCAGGGGAATATAAAGTATAGGTTGAAACTTACTCAAAAGAAGCGAGTTTGCAAAACGTTATACTGTACTAGAGCGCTTAGAGCGCGGGGCCCATAACCTGTTAAAAGTGACCTGTGACTTACTGTGACACGTGACACACACAAGTCTGAGGAAAGTTGTTACTATTCAGGTCACTAACTACAAGCTTATATATGTTATACATCAGTAGGCTTGTCAGCTGTCATAAGTGACAGCTGGTTGACAGCTGGTTGACAGCTGTCAGAAGTGACAGCTGATTGACAGCTTGAATGGAAACTGACAGCTGATTGACAGCTGGAATACAAAGTGACAGCTGATTGACAGCTGTCATGGGAAATGAACTGGGAATACCCTGGAACATGCTGGAAGCTTCTAGAAGCTTCTAGAAGGTTCCAGAAGGTTTTGGAGACAGTGGAGGCAGTTTTAACATTATCTCAGTGCTGTTGGGTCTTTACAATACCTGGCTACTATGACCCGTCCAGATATTGCTTATACTGTGTCCTACTTGGCACGTTTTAATTGCAATCCTGGACCAAAGCATTGGACAGCAGTGAAGCACTTGTTCAGATACCTAAAAGGTACACTGGATTGCAAGTTGCATTACTCTGGTAATGTTAGAAATGGGAAAATACAATATCTATATGTGACAGACTGTTATAAGACCCAGGCTTGCCATCAGTTATATAAACTGTTATAAGAGCACAAGTTGGCATCACAAGTCCTTATATATATGTATATATAATCCATCATATAATACTAGACTATAGGTCCAGTAGCTCAGTGGTTAAGAGCACCTGCATATAAAGCCAGGAGGTCCTTGGTTCAATCCCAGGCTGGGTCAATTCTTTTCTATGCCTTTAACAGGTAAATGTGGCTCTGAATTATTCACCACATACACTGATGCTGCTCATGGTGATTGTATTGATTCTGGAAGATCCACTGGTGGTTATGTAACTATGATGGCTGTGTTAGAAATGGGAAAATACAATATCTATATGTGACAGACTGTTATAAGACCCAGGTTTGCCATCAGTTATATAAACTGTTATAAGAGCACAAGTTGGCAACATAAGTCCTTATATATATGTATATATAATCCATCATATAATACTAGACTATAGGTCCAGTAGCTCAGTGGTTAAGAGCACCTGCATATAAAGCCAGGAGGTCCTTGGTTCAATCCCAGGCTGGGTCAATTCTTTTCTATACCTTTAACAGGCTGGAGGTGCTATTGGCTGGAGTAGTAAACTGCAAAGTATTGTCACACTTTCTACAACTGAAGCAGAATTTGTCTCTGCTGTAGAAGCTGGCAAGGAGATTGCCTGGATGCGGCAAATCCTAGGTGAATTTGGCTACCAAGTTGATCAACCCTCCACTCTACACATTGACAATCAGTCTGCCATCAGTGTTGCTAAGAACCCTGAGCATCATGGAAGGATGAAACATCTTGACCTGCGCTACTATTGGCTTAGGGATGCTGTAAATGCCAAGTGTATTACTCCTTCCTATATTCCTACTGCAGAACAAATTGCAGATATTCTAACCAAGCCTCTATCTACTCCCAAGGTTCAATTTTGCCGTGATGGAATGGGTATAAGGACTTAGTTTCTTGTTTTCTTTCTTACTCTCTGTAGTTTAGCAAAGTCTCTCTCTCTCTCTCTCTCTCTCTCTGTTTCTTTTTCTTTGGAGACATGTGAGATCAGGGGGTCTGTTAAAACTGCCTCCACTGTCTCCAAAACCTTCTGGAACCTTCTAGAACCTTCTAGAAGCTTCCAGCATGTTCCAGGGTATTCCCAGTTCATTTCCCATGACAGCTGTCAATCAGCTGTCACTTTGTATTCCAGCTGTCAATCAGCTGTCAGTTTCCATTCAAGCTGTCAATCAGCTGTCACTTATGACAGCTGTCAACCAGCTGTCAACCAGCTGTCACTTATGACAGCTGACAAGCCTACTGATATATAACATATATAAGCTTGTAGTTAGTGACCTGAATAGTAACAACTTTCCTCAGACTTGTGTGTGTCACATGTCACAGTAAGTCACAGGTCACATTTAACAGCTACCTCCACTCTTCCCTTTGATATCAATCTCTGGCATCGCCGTCTTGGACATCACAGCTATGCTGATGTCCAGAAGATGATCAGAGAAGGATTGGTGGTTGGCTTAAACCTTGACTCAAAGGAACAACCTGATCCTATCTGTGAACCTTGCCTTGCTGGCAAAATGACTGCCAATCCATTTCCTACCTCACCAAGTCAATCTCAGACACCACTTGAGCTTATTCATAGTGATCTACATGGACCACTTCCTGTGCAAACAACTGAGGGTTAATGATTCTTGGCTGTTAAATGTGACCTGTGACTTACTGTGACATGTGACACACTCAAGTCTGAGGAAAGTTGTTACTATTTAGGTCACTAACTACAAGCTTATATATATTATACATCACTAGGCTTGTCAGCTTGAATGGAAACTGACAGCTGATTGACAGCTGTCATGGGAAATGAACTGGAAATACTCTGGAACATGCTGGAAGCTTCTAGAAGGTTCTAGAAGGTTCCAGAAGGTCTTGGAGACAGTGGAGGCAGTTTTAACATTATCAGTAATAATGCTGTCTTTGATGAGAGAGTCTTCCCAGGCTTGTCTAAACCTGCCATACCTTCTACTCCTACTGCTCCTGATATTCTTCCTGATACTCCACAATTTATTGATTTGTTTATTCCTGGACCCTCTAGGTCTATTCAGGTGGGAGCCCAGCCTAATCAGGTGGGAGCTCCACAGGAACCAAATCTGGTGAAAGATGGTCAGAATAATGCTTTGCCTCCTGGTCCTAGTTCCAACTCTGATTCTAACTCTGAACATTCTGAACATTCACCGAGTCCTCCTCCTCAACCACGTTGCAATCCACCCAGAAATAGAGTTCCTCCTAAGCGTTTCTGGCAAGTTGACCCTGCTAACATCCACAACTATAGAGAATCTACTCCTGTAGTTGAGTCCAGTGATGAGGCAGAGGATTCTCCACTACATTCTCCTTCTCCAGTTGAGTCTGAGGAAGAAGCCCTAGCTGCCAGTGAGGGAGATCTTTACATTGGTGTGGATGAAGCCTTTGAGTTTGCCTACAAGGCCAGTGCTCATGATGATGCACCGAGAACTCTCAAAGAGGCCTTACAAAGTCCTGATGCTGACAAGTGTTAAAGGCATAGAAAAGAATTGACCCAGCCTGGGATTGAACCAAGGACCTCCTGGCTTTATATGCAGGTGCTCTTAACCACTGAGCTACTGGACCTATAGTCTAGTATTATATGATGGATTATATATACATATATATAAGGACTTATGATGCCAACTTGTGCTCTTATAACAGCTTATATAACTGATAGCAAACCTGAGTCTTATAACAGTCTGTCACATATAGATATTGTATTTTCCCATTTCTAACAAAAACCGGAATCAGCTTGATTAGTACCAATCTTCGTAGGAGATCTTATTGGTGACCAATGGATAGTCGAGGGAGTTGTCTTGCAGAACGACGATGGGAGTATACTAGCTGCTCCTACCACTGCCATCTCTAGGGAACGCGCCACGATACCTCTCGCTAATCCCTCTCTGACACCAATGTTAAAACTGCCTCTACTGTCTCCAAGACCTTCTGGAACCTTCTAGAACCTTCTAAAAGCTTCCAGCATGTTCCAGAGTATTCCCTGTTCATTTCCCATGACAGCTGTCAATCAGCTGTCAGTTTCCATTCAAGCTGTCAATCAGCTGTCACTTCTGACAGCTGTCAACCAGCTGTCACTTTTGACAGCTGACAAGCCTACTGATGTATAATATATATAAGCTTGTAGTTAGTGACCTGAATAGTAACAACTTTCCTCAGACTTGAGTGTGTCACATGTCACAGTAAGTCACAGGTCACATTTAACAGCCAAGAATCATTAGATGAGGGGAAACTGTTGGACTAATTCATGACGCGAACAAATGGGCCCAGACCCCTAGATCTTCAACTGAGAAGGCACCGATGCAGTCAATGGCAACTAAGATTGCCCATCTCATCAAAAGTCTATCAAGAATAGAGGAGGAGCATGTCCTTAATCCTCAATCTTCCAGACTGCCCCCAGAATGGGAACTTGCAGATGATTTCGATCCGGCAGGCCCTAAAACGTCAGAGGTTGCCACCACAGAAACATTTTGTGTGGAAGATCTGCATAAGCTGGTTAACTTAGGACCTGACATCCCTACCGATGTCTCCTCCCACTTGGAGTCAGTATTAACTAAGAACGTCCTAGCCTTCAGAGTAGACGGGCGTTTAGGACAAGTAGATGTCAAGGTCAATGTCCCATTGAAAGAGGGTGTGCAACCTATTTCAATGTCAATGTTTCCAATCTCCCCAGCTAATAGGAAAGTCATTGATGAACAAATGGATACTTGGTTCCAACAGGGGGTAATCGAACCATCCAAGAGTCCTTGGGGAGTGCCAGCCTTTGTCGTCTATCGCAATGGGAAACCATGAGTAGTGATTGACTATAGAAAGTTGAACAGCCTAACAGTTCCCGACGAATTTCCACCGCCATGCCAGTCAGAAATCATGCAAGTGCTCTCGGGATCCAACATCTTATCTTCCTTTGATGCACTAGCCGGTTTTACCCAACTTGAAATGTTAGAGGAAGACAAGCCGAAGACTGCCTTCAGATCCCATTGAGGACTGTGGCAATTCAGGAGAATGCCCTTTGGACTTCGTAATGGACCTTCTATATTCCAAAGGGTTATGCAAACTGTACTTGCACCTTACTTATGGATATTCTGCCTAGTTTATATTGACGACATCGTGATCTTTTCTAAGACATGGGACGATCATCTAGAGCATTCAGACCAGGTTTTACAAGCTATAATTGCAGCGGGAATCACTCTTTCGCCTAAAAAGTGCTACGTGGGGTATAATTTGATTCTACTACTAGGACATAAGTGTTGAAACAGTTGAATAACTCTTAACAAACACCCTGTGAGTGTGAGGAAAGTAAACACTAAGGAGACTTTCCCACACCCACAGCGGAGTATGCTACAGGGTGCTTACCTAAGCACCTATACATCAGTTACCTTACAAGGTAACTCACTCAATACTGCACCTACAGTGCTGGGAAAAATACTACAAACATCAGAAAAATATAGGGAACATCATATACTGTGTGAGAGCTGTAATATCATACTCTAACAATAAGGTATCTAGACTCAGCTTTTCAACCCATCAAGAAAAGGTCGCCGCTATATTAAAATTAGCTACACCTTCTAAGATAGCAGATCTTCAACGTTTTCTAGGGATAGTTCTGTACTTCTCTGCTTCCATACCATTTTACTCCTGGACGGTTGCTCCACTCTTCAACCTCTTGAAGAAAGGAGTTCGTTGGAATTGGGATTCTGAACACGCCCGAGCTTTTGAAGACATCAAGGTTGCGTTGAGCTCAGCTCCAGTACTTGGACACCCCGCGAGCGGTATGCCTTATCGGTTATACACAGATGCTTCGGACTTCGGACTAGGATATTGTCTCCAACAAATACAGAAAATGACGCTTAAGGACCTAAAAGATACAAAAATTTATGCCCAGGCAAGAGCAGCCTTTGATCAATCATGAGACGTGCCCATTTTTGTTACTCATTATAAAACCAAGGAGCCGGAATTCACCTGGACAGATTCCTGGGCTGCAGATTTTGACAACACCAGTGTCACGGTCGAATACGTTATCGCCTATTGGAGCCGTACGCTCAAGAAAGCAGAATGTAACTACTCAGCCACAGAGCGAGAAGCGTTAGCTGCTAAAGAAGGATTAGTCCATTTCTAGCCCTTTATCGAGGGAGAACATATCCTTCTGATCACTGACCATGTGGTGTTACAATGGGCCAGATCTTACGAGAATACTAATCATCGACTGGCCGCATGGGGGGTGGTATACGCTGCATACCCCAGTCTGGAAATCCTACATAGAGCGGGACGGATACACAGCAATGTTGACCCACTGTCTAGACTTTCTTGAGTACCTGACTGTGCTAGCCCCACGAGAGACAATCTTTTACCAATCGTAGCAGATTCTTACAACCGGAATGATGACGAGACGTTATGGGAGAACAAACCAGCAGAAAAGGCTGTCTTTCTCACTCATCACGAGTTAGTCAAACCAGTTGGAACCATGGAAGAGGTCCCCCAAATGAAATGGGACTTGCACAACCTCCCCAGAAATGATGAAACCGATGAAGTGAATTTTACTCTCTCAAATCCACAATTGCTTATAGAGATCGATGAAAATTACGCTAAGGAACTTCGCAATGGATACTAGAAAGATCCTGCCTTCAGAAATCATTACGCCGCCAATCCCATTTCTCCAAACATGGTAGCTACTTCTTCGCATTATTTCATCGGCAAGAATAAGCTATTGTTCTTTCGAGATTCGGACTGGAAAAGTCGAATCTGCATTCCTAGCAGCATGACGTCAACCATACTCAAGCTGATATATGATAACCCCTTTGAAGGAGCTTATACAGGCGGCCACAGACTCTTTAAGCTGATGAAAGACCGTTTCTTCTAGCTGAGGATGTTGCACGACTGCGTGGCGTACGCTTGCAGCTGCGACATATGCCAGAAAACTAAGGTTGATCATTCCGCTTGACAAGGAGCTCTTCGACCCGCAGATGTACCTCTAAGGCCGTTTTGTTAAAACTGCCTCCACTGTCTCCAAAACCTTCTGGAACCTTCTAGAACCTTCTAGAAGCTTCCAGCATGTTCCAGGGTATTCCCAGTTCATTTCCCATGACAGCTGTCAATCAGCTGTCACTTTGTATTCCAGCTGTCAATCAGCTGTCAGTTTCCATTCAAGCTGTCAATCAGCTGTCACTTATGACAGCTGTCAACCAGCTGTCAACCAGCTGTCACTTATGACAGCTGACAAGCCTACTGATGTATAACATATATAAGCTTGTAGTTAGTGACCTGAATAATAACTTTCCTCAGACTTGTGTGTGTCACGTGTCACAGTAAGTCACAGGTCACATTTAACACGTTTGAGGTTGTCTTGATGGACCTGATTACCGGATTGCCTCCTTCTACAGAGAGTGCTTATTCAGCCATCTTCGTCACCGTGGATAAACTCATGTGTTTCTTAATTTGTGAACCCACCACTTCAGATCTATCCACAGAAGGATTCGCGCGAATCTTCGTGAATAAAGTGGCCGCTCCTTTTAGCCCACCTTCAAGGATAATCTGTGATAGAGACAAGAGGTGGACCTGTAGGTTCTGGAGAGAGGTCTGCAAGGTATACGGAAGTGCCCTTGCAGTATCCTCGTCCCACCCTCAGACCGACGGTCAAATGGAGAATGCCAATGCTATCGTGGAGCAAATGCTCAGAGCGTACTGCACTTCTTGGAAGGAGGAATGGTCTAAATGGACTCAAGTAGTGGCTCATACCTACAATTTGATGGTTCAAAGCTTAACAAGCTATGTGCTGGCCTTTTTGCTGATGGGCTACTTACTGAGAGGAATGTCTCGCTGTCTAGGAGGGGACGACCCATGGTTTCCAGAGAATTATCGGATAGCCCCGTAGCCGACCAATGGATCTTAGAATTGGAAAACCATCGACAAGTGGCACAGGATTCGATTGCACGAGCATAAGAAACGCAAGCTCGCAGCTACAATAAGAGACGGAGATTGGTGGAAGATATCTCAGAGGGAGATTATGTTCTGATCAATCCCCATTCTCTCGAGCTCGTCGAAGCCAAGGGACCCAGAAGGAAACTTATACAAAGACGGATAGGGCCGTTCGAAGTCTTGGAGAAGATCAATCCTCAAGTCTTTCAACTCTGCATTCCCTTGGAATATCAATTACACCCAGTGATTAATCGAGACCATCTTAAAAAGTACCATCTCTCCCCTAAGGAATTCGGATCCAGGGAGTTACTCGAGAATCCTCGAGAACTCAATCATAACGACGAGGAGTATGAAGTAGAAGCTATAGTAGGGCACAAAAAGCATTGAAATCGACTCCTTTTCCAGGTTCGATGGATGGTTAAACAGCAATGACATTCATAACGCTCCCGCTCTTCTTAGAGCTTATAAGACTATTTATCGAATCTAATGATCATTTCACATTCTTACGATGACAACACTATTTATCTACTTCTAACTCTACCCCCCACTTTCATCCCCCTCGGCCTTTCACCTCAATAACCGAGTGGAGCTTGAAATTAATATAAAATACATAAATTCGCTAAAGAAAAATTTCTTTCCCCTATCTCTTCCCTCCACGTCAACCTCTCAAATCAGTATACTATGTCGCAGAAGCAACAACCCAAACCCAAGTTCCCCAACTTCAAAAGAATACCGCGACCCCAACCTATTAATACTTCTACCACACCGTCTCGTACTGAACAAGTCGAGCACTCCACGGGTAATTCTGGAATGCCTTTGTCAATACCCTCCGCTGCACAGGACGACATGGCGGGAATGTCCACCAACTTGGAGAACGGAACTGCTTTTACTCCATACACTCCTCTTCCCAGACCCCGATTTCTCAATTTTAAAAGAATACCTCGACCTCAAACAACAGTTCCTCCTTCCCCACCACCTTGAACAGAAACTGTCGAGCGCGTAGAGGAGACCTCATGTGAGAGGTATGGCGAAATACACTCAGGAAATATAGTCAGATGAGCTCTTACTATATCTCCTTTATTATTTCTATTTTCTCTCTTTTATTATATCTATAATTAGTTCGATGACCTATGTATGCAGTACATCGACTCTTGTGGGCGCACACGCAGACTTATGTATTCTAGCGCCTGTAGTTTAGAACTCAGACACTTTTTACACCACAACCACGACTTACCCAGACACCCGTTAGTGTCCTGTAAGTTGTGATTGGTGTATCGTCTCGACCGTCACAGACGGGCTTTAGCTACTCATTCAAACTGAGTTTCGAACTGTATCAGTCGAAACTCAATCCTTATCTCAACTCGCGTGGACTACATCCACACTACTCTATTATTTGACTCTCTAACTACTCTACTTGCACTCGAGCAGTTGTCCAGAATCGCACTTAACCAGTCGATTCTGCTTATTCGTTCTAGCTATCTACCTTACCTTAGATAGCTACTTCTCTCTACCGTATTGAACTAAATAGTCAATACATCGTGGTATCGTACCTCAACAGTCGATATTCTTCGTATATAGAACGGTTAGAACTTCTACCACTTTTCACACCTCATCGTCCACATACCCCATGCAGACGGACTCCATTTCAAAAGCTACACCCTGGTCCTCTAATACTTGGGGGGCTCCCTCGGGAACATGGAGTGAAACCCCACCACCTTCTCATAGTATTTTCCCTTCTACCAAAGAGGAGATCAAAAAGAAACGGCAGTCCGAGGCTTTCTCTGCACAGGTCCAGGAGGAATTGAAAATGCTTAAACAGAAGAGGAGAGAGGAGTACTTAGAAGGACAGCGGAGGATGGGGGCTAGGGATAATGTCCCGTCAAGGCAGACATGGCAGGAATGGAGGAGAATGGAAGGGCACGACAATCCTTCAACCATTGCTCCCCCTTCGGGTCATAAATGGACGGATTTCGCTGAAACGGATTGCAGCGATGGGGGCACGCCATGTGTTCGGAGTGTGGGACAAAAAAGTAGGAAAGGAAAAGACAGAGTCACCTTCTATGATTGGGACAAAATGTGAAGGATCAAACTACAAAGTATTGCATTGCAACGTGGGGATGGAGTTGCACTACCTCCCAGACCCCCTTCACAACGTGGACCTCAGGAACGGACATACCAGATGGGGCCTGGTGATCTTTCATCTGACTCAGAGGATGACCAATTGCGCTACCCCACCTACGACAGCAAGTACCTCGGTGCTGACTGCCATAAAGGTTTTCTACTCCCTGACAACATTCACTTCTTCACGAGTGATCCTAACCAACGACGAAAGTGTTAAAGGCATAGAAAAGAATTGACCCAGCCTGGGATTGAACCAAGGACCTCCTGGCTTTATATGCAGGTGCTCTTAACCACTGAGCTACTGGACCTATAGTCTAGTATTATATGATGGATTATATATACATATATATAAGGACTTGTGATGCCAACTTGTGCTCTTATAACAGCTTATATAACTGATGGCAAACCTGGGTCTTATAACAGTCTGTCACATATAGATATTGTATTTTCCCATTTCTAACACTTCCCCTGAAATCAATATCTAGTCTATACCCTATGCAGCGCACCAAGCTCACGGGGCCCATAACCTGTTAAAGGCATAGAAAAGAATTGACCCAGCCTGGGATTGAACCAAGGACCTCCTGGCTTTATATGCAGGTGCTCTTAACCACTGAGCTACTGGACCTATAGTCTAGTATTATATGATGGATTATATATACATATATATAAGGACTTATGTTGCCAACTTGTGCTCTTATAACAGTTTATATAACTGATGGCAAGCCTGGGTCTTATAACAGTCTGTCACATATAGATATTGTATTTTCCCATTTCTAACAGAAAGCTACCGACTTCCGTCAGAGTTTGGAGGGGGTATCGTCCAGCCGACTCTGTGATGCCATCCAGCTCCACTCACCTCCCCCGACCTCTGCCCGTCTCTTCCGTACCCCCACTACAGCGCTTTACACCTTTTTCAGAGTTGCTGGGAGGTCTTGTACCATCCACCGACCTGCCTTCTCTCCCCCCTATACCATTACCCCTTCCCTTCGTGGGACATTCCCTTATATCACCGTCCTCACCCATATCCAAGCCTTCTCCAGCACCGCAGCTGATCCTACCCCTCCACACGTCACCTGACCCTCTCGTCGCCTCCCACTCTACTCCGACGCCATTGCTCCCTGCAGTGTCAGACACTCCCCTTATTTCCTCGACAGCGTGGAGTCTACCGCCCACTCCTCCCTACTCCCCTTGTGTTTCTCTGGGAAGCCCCATTCAATATCCTAACGTTACATTAATGGATGTTGATCACCCTATCTCGGAAGTTCTCGCAATACCTATGGAGGAAGTTCTCGCAATACCTATGGAGGAAGTTCTCGCAATACCTATGGAGGAAGTTCTCGAGGTGCCTCTCTCAGCCACAGAAGTCTCCAAGGAACCCCCCCCGGCAATGGAAGTCTTCGAGGAGCCTCCCCCCTTAAGTGAAAAAGCAAAAGGGAAGTGAAAAACCAATATTCAGGCCAACAAGCCCCTTGTCATTGACCCTCCCCCGGCCGACCCCATTCATAGCCCCCCGCCACAGCCGCCCTCTCCCTTCCACTCTCAGGATACGGCTGGCCCCTCTCATCCCTTCCAGTCAAGTTGGATGCGTGTGTCCATTAATTACCCCTCCGACATCTTCACTGTGGTCTTCTTTGACATAGCTCTTCGACCTGGGGGGCACTGTGAGAGATATGGCAAAATACTCTCAGGAAATATAGTCGGATGAGCTCTTACTATATTCCCTTTATTATTTCTGTTTTCTCTCTATTTTATTATACATCTATAATTAGTTCGACGACCTATGTATGCGGTACATTGACTCTTATGGGCGCATACACGCCAGACTTATGTATTCTAGCACTTGTAGTTAAAACTCAGACACTTTTACACCGCAACCACAACTTACCCAGACACCTGTTAGTGTCCTGTAAGTTGTGATTGGTGTATCGTCTTGTTAAAGGCATATAAAAGAACTGACCCAGCCTGGGATTGAACCAAGGACCTCCTGGCTTTATATGCAGGTGCTCTTAACCACTGAGCTACTGGACCTATAGTCTAGTATTATATGATGGATTATATATACATCTATATAAGGACTTATGATGCCAACTTGTGCTCTTATAACAGTTTATATAACTGATGGCAAACCTGGGTCTTATAACAATCTGTCACATATAGATATTGTATTTTCCCATTTCTAACACGTCTCGACCGTCACAGATGGGCTTTAGCTATCTACTCAATCAGAGTTTCAAACTGTACCAGTCGAAACTCAATCCTTTTCTCAACCCACATGGACTACATCCATGCTACTCTATTATTCGACTCTCTAGTTACTCTACTTTACACTCGAGCAGTTGTCCAGAATCGCACTTAACAGTTGATTCTACTTATTCATTCTAGCTCTCTACTTTACTCTAGATAGCTACTTCTCTCTACCGTATTGAACTAAGTAGTCAATACGCATCTGGTCTGTATTAGACTTAGACAGTCAATACATCTTAGTGTCGTACCTAAACGGTCGATATTCTTCGTATATAGAACGGTTAGAACTTCCACTACTCTTCACAGCAACTGTGGTTGGTAGAGTTAATTTCTTTGGGGTATACTGTCTCATACTCGGGATCTGACTCTTCCTGTTCAGTGATCATGAGGGCTTCCCGTAAATTATTGGCATAGGTCTGTAACCCCATTATGTATGTCATTGATGGGCTGTTCTTGCAATAAGTAGACCCATTCCATGGGTAGGGTCAAGATTAAACAGTGTGTTTCCTCCTTTCGATCCTGGTGGAAACCATAGAGAAACCTGTTAAAGGTATAGAAAAGAATTGACCCAGCCTGGGATTGAACCAAGGACCTCCTGGCTTTATATGCAGGTGCTCTTAACCACTGAGCTACTGGACCTATAGTCTAGTATTATATGATGGATTATATATACATATATATATGGACTTATGATGCCAACTTGTGCTCTTATAACAGTTTATATAACTGATGGCAAACCTGGGTCTTATAACAGTCTGTCACATATAGATATTGTATTTTCCCATTTCTAACAAAACCGATACAACTTGACCTGACACTGAATGTATTGCACCAGAGTTTCACGATCATGATGAGCTTGATGAAACATCATTTCTTCCCATTCAACCATGAGAGATTCATGCCACCTGGTCCCTAGTAAACCTTCAACAATGCCCCAAAGAAAAGATCTGTAAGATTGACTGAATTCAGTGCAATGCTCACAGTCTAGGGTGCTCTACCAAATCTTTGCATTACCCATGAGTCATCTGGGCAGAGTGACTCCCAACAGGGCACTTATCGAATCTGATATTTCTGAAAGGCTTATATCAAGGATGTACTCCAAAGCCTTGGAATGACTCTGTGAGAGGTACGGCGAAATATACTCCGGAAATATAGTCTGGACAAGCTCATACTATATTTCTATTATTATTTTTACTTTCTCTCTATTTTATTATACACATATAATTATGTAGTTCGACAACCTATGCATTCAGTACATTGACTCTTGTGGGTGCATACATGCCAGACTTATGTATTCTAGCACCAGTACTTAGAACTCAGACACTTTTTACCCTGCAACCACGACTTACCCAGACACCCAGTTAGTGTCCTGTAAGTTGTGATTGGGGTATTGTCTTGACCATCACAGATGGGTTTTAACTACTAATGCAATCCGAGCTTCGAACTATACTAGTCGAAACTCAAACCATTATCTCAATCCATGCGGACTACATCCGTGTGTCACGAATGTACAAGCTCAAATTTTGATAATATTCAATTTAATATTTCTTCGACATTCCTTTGACTTTCCAACTCGACTTCTGACTCAATTTCCAACTCGACTATTCTTTGACAATATCTTCAACAATATTGAAATATTGAATATCTTCGACTTGTCTCAGTTTGACATCATTGATGATTTCACTTTGATATCATATTATCATCATAGGTAAATGATATATAGTATACATATAAGGGCAATGATAGGAACGAAGGAAGTCAGTCAGAAAACCTGTATTATATTATATTATTACTGTATTATATAATCGTCGAACTTTTTCCGAACCTTTCTTCAACTTATTTATTCATGAGCTTCTGTGTCCTATCTTTGCCTCACACTTTATCAACAGGATGAATTAATACTTCGTCGAATGAGGCATCTTTATTCAATATTGTTGAATATTCTTTGATTGTTTATTTGACTTTATTGAGTAAAATTTGATTCGTGACACCGCGCTACTCTGTTATTTGACTCTCTTGTTATTCTCTTCAACACTTGAGCAGTCATTCAGAATCATACTTTACAGTTGATTCTCCTTTATTCATTTTAGCTCTCTATTCTACTTTAGATAGCTAATTCACTCGACCATATTGAACTAAACAGTCAATACGTGTTTGGTCTGTATTAGACTTAGATAGTCAATACATCGTCATGTCATATCTAAACGGTCAATATTCTTCATATATAGAATGGTTAGAACTTCCACCACTCTTCACAGACTCCCATCATATTCAGGGAGGTCAGACCATTTGATCTTGATGTTGTTCATGTTAAGAGTGAGTGCCTTCTCCTTAGGTAAGTTATCACTTTGGAAGCTGGGGCGGTTTATAAATCAAGGAGTCTGTTATGACTGGAATTCCCCCCAGACTCCAGGCACTAACTTATACACACCCGTGCCCTATACACACCAATTGTCAGTTTACCGGAATTCCTGCCAGACTCTGGGCACTAACTTATATGCACCTGTGCCCTAATTGTCAGTTTACCAGAATTCCCGCCAGACTCCGGGCACTAACTTATATGCACCCACACCCTATACGCACCAATTGTCAGTTTACTGGAATTCCCGCCAAACTCTGTATGTCAGACTTGTCTACATTCGACTTCATTACATTGTGTATCAGTCACCAGAATACCCACCAGACTCCATCCCTGTCTATGTCTGACCTCGTCCCACGCTTCAGTTACTGGACCCACTCGGAAAACCCATCATCCCTCTAACAGAGTCCCATTCCCATTTTAGTCAAATGACCTGTCACGATTCAGACTCCACTCCCACTCCATTTCCTGTTATGGTTTATGATTTGTCACGATTCGGACTCTGCTCCATTCTGTCCTGTTCCTAACACCAAATTTGGTGTTTACTATTCTCATTTCATGTTTTGCTAGTTTCATTTCATCATTACTGGATTTGGTATGTCATTCATTCCACGGTCTATATAGGAGGATATCTGAAAACTATTAAGTATACCAAATTCTAATACATATACTCTAAAGGTCATTTAAACATCTGGAATGTGATTCAAACATAATTTGGTTTTTAAAACTTTCAAAAAGTTTTAAACTCTCTCATACATTACAAACTAAAGAATCTTTCTGGACACAAGTAGACAATAAAAAAAATTAGTAGTTTGAAATGCTAATACTTTTAAAAAATAGATACCTTTAGATAGTCCATTCCATACATATGTATATCATTGGCACCTCTAAATACATATGTATTACTTCGGAATAGATCTGTCAATCTGAACAGATTTCTACTTGATTCAACATACCCAGAATACAGTGACCCAAAAAAGCGTCTAGATGTTTGGTGAAATTGGAAAGATGGGTTTGCAGCTCCAGAAATAAAATAGATAAAATTCTGAATAAATCAGAGGTAAGAGGTATACATCTGACCTATATGATAACATAAGCATGACATCATAGCTTTCCTTATCAGGAAAGTAGGAAATTAATAATGGACATGGTGCATCTGGACACTTTTTTTGCTCTTGTAATTAATTACTAGTTTTTACCAGTTTCAGTATTTAGTGTACCCTCCCTTGGCCTTTAGTACTGCAGCAACCCTTCTAGGCATGCTCTTGATCAATTCAAGGCATTTCTCCCTTGGAATACCCTCCCATTCCACCTCCACTCTCTCCCAGAGCTCCAATATGCTTTTGGGTGCCTCAGGGTATGTTCCAAGCCTTCTCTTCAACTCCCACCATAAGTGTTCTATTGGATTCAGGTCTGGAGACTGTGCAGGCCAGTCTAAAACCTCCACCTGATGGTCCTTGAACCAATCCTTGGCCAACTTGCAAGTGTGTTTAGGGTCATTGTCCTGCTGGAATATAGGTAATTTCACTTAATAAAGAAGGCCATAGGATGAAAAGTTTCCAATGACATCTCATATATTTTACTAGGAAATAACTACAGTTTAGTTTTTAAAAAACAAATTAACAACAAAAGTATTAGCAAGTATTTACATAAATTGGAAAACTATATACAATAGGTTCTATTAATTGACTCTGAATTATTTAGGATGTAATATGAATAATTGTTTCTTATGATTGGTGGTTAACAATATAATACTCTCAGAGGATATGTTACTATTTAAAGATGGATTTTTGTAGCAATTTTGCTTTTATTAGTAAACATTTGATATTATAATGATTACGGACAATCTCCATAGTCTGGCAGATGTTGTACATACAATCCAGTCAGAAAATCGGCTTAGATTCCTCCCAGTAATCTAATACATTTTCCGCTCTAAACTCCTACTTGAATTACACCGCTCACACTAGTCGGAGCCCACGGGCTCCGATGCATCTATCTCTCTTATTTATCTCAACTCCTGACCTCTCAACCCACGGTCTCTGACCCACAACCCCTCGACCCATGAACCCCGCCTGGACTCCCTGGGATTCCCATCCACCTGTCTGAAATTGGACAACACGATCTCACGAGGGTGCAGCCTATAAGCTGAAGCCAAGTCCTACCAGATATCCCACAGGTTTCTCTGGAAAACCTGCCGTGTACGTACCCTAACAGAGTCCCAGAATCATGCCCCCCATGTCCCTGGTGCCGGTTACGAGCTCCCAGATGAGTTGCTTGGCTCCTCTCCAGGTGTGGTAAAGGGGTTGGACTTGATAGGCAGGGGTCAGTGAGTTTCATCCTGGTCTTGTGATCCTCGACCATATACCTGACCTGCTATCCCTTCAATGAACATGGTTGAGAAGGACAGTTGACCTTTAGTGGTGGCTGATTGGTTTCTAACTGCAGGCAGTTTGTTGCAGAAGTCAGGGCTATTCAAAGCTCTTTCAAACACAATACAAGAGCGATGAATCCCCTGGTGATGTTGAAACAGTTGAATAACTCTTGACAAACACCCTGTGAGTGTGAGGAAAGTAAACACTAAGGAGACTTTCCCACACCCACAGCAGAGTATGCTACAGGGTGCTTACCTAAGTACCTATACATGAGTTACCTTACTAGGTAACTCACTCAATACTGCACCTACAGTGCTGGGAAAAATACTACAAATATCAGAAAAATATAGGGAACATCATAGACTATCTGAGAGCTGTAATATCATACTCTAACAGATGAGGCGTGGGCTGGGCTCCATCGCAATTTGTCTCTCAATTTCGGTTGTATTCAGAAGCCGACATGGCTGAGGCTGATGAAATGGAGTGCAGACTTCAATTCTCTTTTCCTGAAGGTGATCTATCACTTATGTCCTCATACCCAATGGGAAATCCTCCAAAATTACAGGACGATTGAGTGAATGGAGGAAATGAGTGTCAGGAGACCCATTTAGGTTGTGAATGAATGAATTAGTCGTGGAGAGAGGCGAATCGGGTACTTGAATTGAATTATTATAGGAGTGGAGCACCTCCAAAACCATCTTATTGAGTCTTCTCTGATTTCACTTCAACCGGCCCCTTAGAGTGAAGTATGCAAATGATACATTTGGCATGACTCCGTTAAGAGACTCCTCCAACATTTGAATGTACATGTACTGGTAGTCAACCTTGGGCACAATGTGATCCCCACTGAGCAGGACATAAAGGATTTGCAGCACATCATCGTGTATGCGAAGTGCTTTGAGAAATAGAGAGAACACTTCCTGCTTGAAAATCGTTCTTCCCCCTTCTATAGTGGATGTAACATCACTTGACCATTCAGGAATCGATCAGGTCAGATCCTTAAGGGTTCCTGGTCACATGAATAAATCCCATACCAATAAGATGGCCTGATTATGAATTAACCAGCCTGCTACCATTGCCAGTAAAGAAGGGTAATCTGTTTCGTACTCTTCCACGAAAGGAGTAAGCTGATCAGTGGAGATTCGATTAGCGTAGTATGTGTCCCACTTCATATTGATAGGCTTGGCATAAACCATATGACCCCCAAGGAACTGCTTAAGGATAACCTGTCTTGGTGGAAATGCGAGAATGGGCTCAGGTGCTCGGGTAGGCTCAACATTAACTCCAGAGGTGCTCAACTGCCCAGTTGGTGAACATTCCTCAGGTGGATCAGGGAGGGTATTCGTTGACAATCCAGCTGCTACTCTGGGGGAATCCTCAGGAGGGGCTGATCCTTGAAAAGTCAATGAAGACTTCCTCATAGTGACATTACAGGGTGGTTCCAGACTAGCAGGTCTCTGACAAGGTATTGAACTGCTTGGGGTTGTTGAAGACCTCAGTGTTTGGTTCTTACCCGTGGTCATTTGCATGCTTAAAAATTGACAGTTGAACAGTAAGGTTTTCTTCGTAGGAAAAGAACAGTCTGGCCCAGATCACCACTGTGAAGAGTCATGAGAGTTCTAACCATTCTATATATGAAGAATATTGACCATTTAGATATGACACGATGAAGTATTGACTACTTAAGTCTAATACAGACAAAATGTATATTAATTGTCTAAGTTCAATACAACGGAAAGGATTAGTTATCTTAAGTACTGAATAGATAGCTAAAACAACTGCGAGAAGAATCGACTCTACAGTACAATTATAAGCAACAGCTCTAATGATTAAGGAAATAATAAGAGAGTTGAACAAGCAGAGTAGCATGGGTGCAATTTGCATGGATCGAGATAATGGTTTGAGTTTTGACTAATGTAGTTTGAAATGGTGATTGCACTAATAGTTGAAGTCCATCTGTGATGGTCAAGACGATACCCCAATCACAACTTACATGACACTAAGTGGGTGTCTGGGCAAGTTGTGGTTACAGGGTAAAAGATGTCTGAGTTCTAACTATAGGTGCTAGAGTACATAGATCTAGTGTTAAGAACTGAAAACTGACTAATGTCGGTTGACCAATGGGGACCAATCAGAAGGACTTGGCTTTAGCTTATATGCTGCACCCTCGCAAATAACCGTCGGGTGTCCTTAAATTTTGGATGGGTGAAGACTAGTCCTAACGAGTACCTCACAGTGAGTTACTGATCAGGACCGAAGGATAAGTCGAGTGTCGGGCCAAGGGATCGGGGACTGAGAGTGGGCGAGCGCACGCAAAGGTGGAGAGTGGGATACTTAGAGTAAGACTTCTAGAGATATATGCAGGTGTTCTGAGTTGATATTCTGATTGCCTAGTAACTACAACTACAGCGGGTTCATATACAAGTTATCAGTGTCTAGAAAATACTAACTAAGGAAAGAGCAGAAACATTATTTGACAAATAAACTTGACTAGGAACGGGAAGGTTACAATAAGTTCGGAGGCCGTAAATTAACCGAGAGCGGGATTACAAGAAAAGGAAATAGTCCAAGGGTTACAAGTAATAGGCATATGTGAAACATAGAGTAGAACGGATCACCATAATAAAAAGGGATGTATCAGAGTATAACCAGATAGTATGAGTATATTTTGATGGTGGCGTAAACGGGGTTTGATTGCCATGAAGGTGTATGTCAGCATTGGGAGACTGACAGTTTCCGATGCGATGACTTGATCAATAACTTGAAATGTCGATAGATGGCAATAACCTCGGGGACCGTTGGGTTGCGACACAGTCGTAACATCTAGTATGTGTGCACCCACAAGAGTCTATGTACCATAGGATATATAGATCATCGAACTAATATATGCATGTGATAAAATAAAGAGAAAAATTGAAATAATAATTGAAATATGATGTCAATCCAGACTATATTTCGGAATGTATTTCGCAGTACCTCTCACACCCTCCAACTAGAGCATTCCCCCTCTCCCTGGCTTAGATCTTAACACAATTCCTTTAATGATTGAAAATGCTTATCTTAATTACTTGATGTTGATGTTAAAGTATACAGACCAACTGCATCCACATTGCAACACAGTTTTGTGAAATATTAGCAAAGTGCATGATTGGCACTGATAGTATACTGCCTCTTGGCTCAATTTTTACATCTCCTAAAAGACCCGGGGTCTCGGTCCAGGCTCGGTCCTTTGTCGGGTCGTGGCCAAATAGCATTTAGAAATTTACAAAAAGTTAGAATTGAAGTTGGATATAACAGCCACTGGTCAAAACCATGCATGGTAACCTGCCAAAAATTGTTATGCTTTGTGAGGTTTGAACAAATAACTTTTTCCCGGCACATATATTACATAAGCAACAGGTAAGTTAGTACAAGGAAGCGCAGAATACGCATGCTCTCAGAATCCCATAAAAAAGTCACATAAAATGATGATAATTAGTGGGAGGGGAAAAAAGAACCACGAATACGATACGGGAACAGGATGATAAATACCCGCATTAAGTCCAATCTCCGCTTTCCAGACCAGCTTTGCTTACTCTTCTTAAAGGTTGAAGAGTATTTTCATCCACGGGCGCTCGCCGTTGATGTCTGTATCGCCCAGAGCTGTCTTTGATTTCAAGCTCTTGCGGGTGATCTCCCAGTCGGGCAACAGCATCACCGTCTCCACCGATTGCAAAGTCCGAATTAGCAGTACTAAATGCGGGAGGTAGACTTTCCCGCATATGGGCAGTCCTCCGCATATTGGCAACGTGTGCATAATTTCCGCTACGACCGTCCCCTCCACCATCCTCTTCGTCAGTGTTTTTCACGACGCCGACAGATTTGCCACCTAGTTCTTGCTCTTCGAAATTCATGAGCTCGGAGACAAAGCCGATATTAGGCGAGATGCCTTTTCTACGTTCTAGGACGAAAGAGTATGCTTTCGACAGTGTCCAATGGTTGGCGTGGATGAGATAGGCCATGACCGCTGTGACGGAGCGCGACTTTCCAGCCTTACAGTGCACATAGGTCGGCGATGAATGAAGCCGTGCATCATCTACCGTGAAAAACACTAGATATGGATTTTGAAAATAAAATGACCACCTGACTCACCTAGGCACTCACATACTTCTCGCACGCCACGTCCAATATTTTCTTCTTCCACAGTATCTCGCATAGGAATCTTGACATATCGTTCGAAACTTTTCCTTAGATCTAGACCGTGATCATCAGGATCACATTCGACTGCGAGATTTAGAATACGCTTGACGCCCAGGCCTTGTAATTCTCGCACGTTTTCGTCCGTCGTCAGTTCAGGCCCTAAGAACAGGAAGTTGGGGAGAATACACGAGATCGTGAAGGCGGGTAATTCTGATGTAGGAGTTGTAGGCGGAGGTCGTGCTGTTGAAGGGGAATGTGGTCGCGGTGTTGATGGGCCGGGGGATGCGGTAAAGAATGCTGTGGCAGGAGTGTAGAACGACTGATCGTCAGGTCCTGGCGAATCTGACAGTGTTATCTCGTGTTGAAGGTTAAAGTGCGACGGTGATTGTAGAATGTCAAATCGTGTCGATGATGAACTGGCAGAAGGGGGGACGGCAAGAGTTGTAGCCCTCGTGGGAACAACCATGGGGTTCTGAGTACGAAGGGACAATTTCGGGAGGCGCTCAGCAGAAGTTGTATCGATACGGCGAAGATTAGGAACGCTGGGTTTGCGTGGACGGTTCCGGGGTGGCTGGTTGAGATTTGGTTGAGATGCACGGTGAAACATTTGTGCTGATGGCGGAGGGGATGGCGTTAAATCTACCAAAAACGGTGGATAGAGACCAAGAGGTTTCGTTATCCGAGAATTAGGAGTGGGCGAATTAACAATCAATTCGGGGGAAATAGAGCGTCGCTCTATATCTGGTAGGCTGCTATGAGCCTGTAAACGGGTGGTATCGAGATTGAAGAGGCCTCGTCTTGGTGCACCATTCGATGTATCTGAATCATTCGAGGGCGGTATAGATGTCAATTTTGTTTGAGAATCGAGGTCACGTTCGCCAGAAACAACACGACAACACGAATCGGGGAGCTGCCGAAACGCTGTAATCCCACCGTGCAAATACATGGCAGATCTTCCTGAGATGCGGAGAAGGGGTTCAATTAGAGACAATAATATCCAAGAAATTGCGGAATCCTTCTCATTCTGATCCATTTCCTCGTCATAAACAACCAAGTCTCCGTCCCAAGGTCCGTCTGCGCGTACTATGTCGTCCCAAATCTCCTTTCCCCGATCTGTGGTTATGAATGCACGTAATGCGTAGATAGAGGTAAAATTAGCCCCGGGTTTACGATGTCGCTTTAAAATGAGAGAAGGAATCGCAATATTAACGCTCCCTACAATACGGGAAGCTAGGTAAGACCCGCCGTTGCGAGTATCGATGAGAAGGGGGCGTTTTAGGTATGACAAACGACGGGAGAGAGATTCGGGATATATAGTAGCGAACGGGACAATTGAACTGGGAATAACTGGGCTAGGGCTGTACACGCTCGGGGATGAGTTGTCCGGGGAATCATGTTGATCGTGACGCTCTGAGGATATGGGGCGTAGCTGGAGATTCATCTGAACATTTCTACGAAGTTTTTCGAGAATAGCCAAATCCTGGGCCATCTTGTCATCGCCGTCCAGGAGTGCAGATAGGTCTGTGCTTGATGCGCTTAGGGGAGTGTGGTACTCTTCTGGAGTCTCCGGAGATAATATGAAGTCCTTTGCAATGGAGAGAGTAGTGGGAGCTATGGTGAGTGTGGGGAGACGGCGAGGGCTTTTCGCTGGTCTGCCCGCCATTGCAGACGAGCTCATTGCTCAAGGGCTGTTGCTATTATGTAACGAAATCAAGGGCACATAGAGCAATGTCACGCTCACGTGACATTAATCGGTCACACTTTAAATTAATGGCACGAGAGAAAATTGTGACTGTAACCATACTTACAGTGTGCTCTCCGCTGTTTCGTGATAGGCTTTCTTATTAGTTAAACAAGCATGTGATTTTCCCACCTTATACTAGTAGAATCAATTTCATACAATAATGAAAACTGTTGTAAAAATAATTTTGAAGACAGCTAATAAACAAAGAAAAGAGCACACTGGACCTTGCAGGACAGAAGTACAAGAATCCAAATATTACTAAGGCAAGTACGAGTATTTACCTTAGCAATAAAATCGGGAAAAATATATAAAGAAAAATAGGAAAACAAATGGACAGGAAAATAAAGTAAAACCAAGGTAAATCACTATCACTCACACCATACATCAATTCTGTTTTGCACTATCAGTACTTGTGAACTAAGTAAGAAAAATGCATCATACTACTCCAGCGCCGGGATTCAGTACATACGGTATAATTACCTGCGACCGAACCTATGGACTACGATTGAACTGTTTATTCGCCTCTCCCGTTCGGTTATCACAGACAAACTACCGCATAAAACTCTGTTTACTGTCACCGACATCCTGAAGACAATCTAGCTAGGCCTGTTGGCAAAGACTTTTTTCAATGGGAATAAGATGACTCTTAAATTATTTAGTTCTCATAAACAGGCAGACTAGGCTGACAATGCAAAGCCCTTGTGATATATGTCACATGCTCGGCGAAAACGCTTTTGACCGTAATATACAATTTACGTGATGAGTCGGGAGTCTGCAGAAATATGGTCGCGAAATGCATGAGAAACAAGCAGAAAAAACATTCGAGTAGTTATCAATGGAGCGCAAAAGGTAAGGAAAAGAGACGTCATTTCATGGCATTAGTTGCAGATTTAATTCACTGCCAATAGCCCCTTGGTTGGTAAGAGTAAAATTGACCTTGATCGCCACTCTGGGGATAGGCCTGGCCTTGCTGTTGGCCCTGTTGTGGACCGCCTGCTCCACCACCAAACCTGCCTCCGGGATAGAATGACCCAGCACCACTGGCCTGCTGTTGTGCCTGTTGCACACTACCTCCACGGCTTTGTTGACCAGCTTGGACATTAATACCGACCCCACTCTTATCAGACGCGCCTCCGGGGGCACCATAAGGCTTGTATGATGTTTCTGGACTGGTTCCAGATCGTTGCTGGCCGCCTGGGCCACCTACACCCTGGCCCCCGCCAGCTCCTTGCTGAATACCAAGGAAACTCTGTAAGCCTTGTACAGCCTGAGCGCCATACAACGGCTGCTGTTGTTGGTGATGCGGTGCGGATTTCTGGTAGTCAGCTGCGCTGAGATTCCCTGAACCCTGGTGGTGCTGGTAGCCAGCGGTCGGGTCTTCAAACCCACCTTGACTGTGATATAGGTGGCTTTGAGAAGCGGAGGGATTATACGGCGCTGTGGCACCTGGTCCTTTGCCAGCCGGTGGAGGGGCGGAACCTGGTCCAACGGGAGCTTGATGGGGGTAGACAGGCGGGTACTTGGGTAGGTACGCTTGGCTATACGACGGGTTGGGGTAAGTAGGGTAAGAGTTGGGTTGGAAATATGGAGGGTAGTAGTATGGCATTGGCGGATAGCCTTGTTGACCCTGCTGGCCAGCCGGTGGTTGTCCTGAGGATCCTGGAGGGCCTGTTGAAGCCTGGGATTGGCCAGCAGAGCCGAGACCCGAAGCAGGTTGGTTATTTTGTGGAAGGGGTAATCCAGGTTTGCTTGGTTCATCGTGACCCAGTCGATTCGAAAAGCCACTTTGTTGGGCATAATCATAGAATCCCTAATATAGTCAAACATCAGATTAATATTTGGGTATAAGCTTAATGATATACTGACGCGTTGTTGATCACCATAGCCATATTCACCCGGACCACCAGTACCAAAACCACCAAGATGGCCTGCACCCTGTCCACCTAACCCTTGGGCATGACCGTGCGTGCCAGCACCCACGCTCAACGGCGAAAACGCACCATAGCCTTGATGCTCCGGTGGCGCACTCTGAGGAGGTGTAGAGGTGTGATAATACGATGAATCAGCCTGACGGAAGTAAGACGCAGCCGTCTGTGGACCAGTTGCATGCTGTGCCTGTTGTTGTTGTTGTTGTTGTTGAGGAGCAGGAGGGCCGTCGAAGTGTGCATGGATTCCGTGTTGCTGTTGCGAATACGATTGTTGAGCCTGTTGTTGCTGATGTTGTTGTTGTTGCTGCGCGAGCTGCTGTTGCTGTTGCTGATGCGTTAAAGCTGGTGGAGGGGGGTGAGAGAAGGCGGCCACAGAAGCTGCATTCTGTGAAGCTGACTGTGTTGTCTGTTGAGAAGCCTGGACGTGGGTTTGTTGGACAGAAGAGGATGGCGATGTTTGCGAAGGCTGCTGTTGAAAGAACGGTGTGGTCTGAGGGTGACTTGAAACTGGCACTGCGGGAGATGGTGCCTCTTGTGGCTGAGTTTGCACAGCGGCTTGCGATTGTTGAGGTTGCGAGGGTATTGACTGGGCCTCAGAAGCAGGCTGTTCTGGTTCGCTCTTGAAAGGTCTGACCCAAGGCATTAATATAATTAGGATATAACATGGAAAGCAACTGATCAGGTAGCGTACCCATCAAGCGTATCATCGCCGCCAATGCTAAGGCTTCCGAATTGCATACCTAATCTCTCACCTGATACTCCGATATTACCGGCAAAAGCAGGGATAACAACGGCTTGGTCGCTCTTAGGATACCGGGCACTGGCCCTATGGATGCTAACAGGACGAGTATTCGCGACCGAAGGGGTTGAGGGCTTCGATGTAGGTGCTGTCGAAGTGGCGACACTAGGCGTAGTGGTAGTCGACGCTAGAGATGCAAGAGAAGGCGTAGCAACCTGCGGTGATGACGCCGATGTGGTCTCATCTGGTTGGGTTTGGCTCCAATTCGAACATTGCGTCACAACTTCAGGCCGTGTTCCGGTAAACGCCTTGGACTCCCAAGTTTCGTTTGCAGTAGCAGTAGCCGGAGGCACCGACTCGGTCGTAATCCAGCCGTCGTTCGTTGAGATTTGAGTTTCTATCAATTGAGTTGGTGGCGGTACGGCAACAGGCGGTTCATCATCCCATGTCGGTGGTTCAACTGTTGTTGGTTCCTCCCATTCTGGTTCTGGCTGGAGTTGAGGCGTCTGCTCCGTCACTGTTGGATCTGATTCCACAGTCGCGGCAGCTGGAATAGGGACTGGCGGTTGTACTGGCGGTGCATAAGGAGCGACTGGTTTTGGTTTGTCTTGAACACTGGAAGAAATTGAAGATATCTCAGATTGCTGGGGAACAGTTTAACTCACCGAGCTATTTGTGCCCAAGACATTTTTGCGCCTGCAGGAATTTTGGATGTTTTCAATGATACGCTTCCAACTGAAATCTTAGTGCCTGAAGAGCCATTCTGGACTGGCGCGGTAGTTGAGGTGGTAGCCTGTCCAGGGGCTGACACGGCCACAGCGGGGGGACCGCCTAAAGATAGTGCTGGGACTGCCTCGCCGGGTACAGCTTTGCCTTCAATTACATCTTCGGGAATATCATTCGGAGTCTCAGAGGGTTCACCGGCGCCTGTACCAGAGCCATTTGTCAAACTAGTGCTCCCCGCCCGTTCTTTTGTAATTGTAGTGGGCTCAGCCGGGTGTGCATTAGCGCCGTTCACAGCAGACGCAGTACTTGCGCTATCTCGCTGATGATGTAACCCATGGGTAACACGAGATGCGCCTCTACCGCCACCACCTCGGCCGCGCCCCCCGCGCCCACCACGCCCACCTCGAGAATCACTGGGTCGATCACGGTCACCACGAGGTACATGGGAAGGGACAGATTGAGAAGGTTGTGTATTCTTTTTCTCCTTTTTACGGGAGACAGAACCCCATTGTTCAGCGTGACCTGTGGTTGTTGACAACCTTCAGAGAAAACGCCACAGCAAAAGAAAACAACTTGTACTGACCCTCACTGATTCGAGCAACAGCAAGTTCGACATCCCCAGATGTCTCAACGAGGACAGACTGCAAGTCTAAATAGAAAAGAAAGTGCAAATTGGAACTTTGAACCACATGCGGGTGGGGAAAAATACCTTCGTAGGACCAGTTAGGAAACAATTCTTGGAGTTTTGCGACTTTGTCTTTTAGCTTATCATTCAAGGGAGTATCTGTGGATTCTGCAGGACGGCGGGGAGCGTAGGACTTGTATGAAGACATGGCACGCGGCGTAGGTAGCGGGAGGAGGCTAGTTTTATCGTGTCCACACTCACCCACAACCCCAAGTTTGTCGCCTCGTGTCCATGCCCTTGTCAGTGTCATCACCGCCTTGAGCCAACAATGATTCTTGACTTTTCTCCTTCAGCCCTCATCTTGCCATTGATATGGTAAAGGAGGTCTAATAATTCTGGCAGCTTTGCAAGTCACGAAACGTTGCTTAGTTTTACTAATTAGGACTGGTTTGAAGTCATGGATGAGCTCTTTCCTGTCAGTTGGCATTCTCGTTTATTGAGGCTCATACACAGTCAAGTTGTATATACAAAAGGAGAACGTCACAAACGAACAACCTGAGAAAATAGCCCAGAAAGCAACTTTGAGATGTGATTAGACAACTCCGGAACATCGAAATCGCCATGGAAGCCAACAAGTCCAAGGAATAATTTACCCCTTCTTCACTTCATCTGAGAGACATTCGTCTCAAGAGATCTCCATGAGCTTTCATTCCTGAAGCTGCGTGCTGATTTAAGACTTTGGAAAGCAATCATGTAATAATTCCCCGAAAGTCTATTGCATTGCATCCATCGCCTGGAGAGTCCAGTCCATTAAAACCGGGATGAAGAAAGCTGAAGGAAGTTAGACATAAAAACGGGTCCCATCGACCCTCTCCAGCACAACGCAACGTGATATTTGGGCTAGCACGAGAAAACACAGCGTGGCTTAAGGGTAGCATTTACCAAATACGCGAGTAGTAGGCCTAACTAACATGTTGACACCAGCGTTCTAACCAAGCAAATAACTCCGATGGGTTGCTTGTAGGCTGTATAGACAAACGACAGACGGTGTCGAACTTAGAAACGTCGAGCTTAGAAACGATAAACAGACCCAAGAAGGCAATGTTGAGCGGAGTTTCAAACTCGTGTTATGTCTTGTCGACGATGTCCTCTTCGATGAGTAGCATCATCGAGACACAAGTCCTACATACGACTACTACACGAACACTTCACGCGCATAACTTCTCCAAATCCTCTACTCAGGCCACCCATACCCTCACTGATGTGTTATCGCGGTACTTTACACTACTGACGGAAACATGTGCACGATATGCCCAACACGCCGGGCGAACGGGTGTGACGATACGCGATGCGCTCGCGGCGCTGAACGAAGTAGGAGTAGAAGTTGATGAGCTCCGAGAATATGTGGAGGGTGAGGCATTAGAATTGGTTCGATATACTGGACAGACTGCGAAGCGGGCGAATGAACTACTGGAGATAAGACGTGAGTGTGACGACACACATGTGGCCTTACTATACATCTAAGCTGTACCCTGCCTGTTTAGATGCGTTTTCTGAAGGCGTTAAACTTGACCATTCCGATGCTCTCTGTTTGGAGTATGCACCCTTACCGTCAGACTATTCCACCAGCGATGGGGAGGACACAGACGCTGATGTTGACTCGGTCATGGCCCTCAACACAGAGTCCGAATATTCTCGTACAAAAGGAGTGGAAATTGCATTGGATCCATTGCGTACATTGGACTCCTCATACGCAGATATCTTAACGCCACCGACTTCGCCACGTTTGCCACCATCACCCATCTCACCCCCTCATACTCGTAAACGACTGAGATCGTCCAATTGGAAACCTCCAGACCATGTTCCCGACTTCTTACCTCCTTTCCCTGGACATGCTTTGTCACCTCAAGTGTCGCCACAGCTAGAAACTGCATCGTTGATTGGTGGCTCGGGAGCTCATATTGAACAACCAGTTTCTAACATGTCAATGTCTACAGCTGTCGCTCCAACATCTACAGAGGCAATATTAGAGAAACCATCCATTCCGGGTCCACAGCGGCTATCGGAGCATGTGAGGTCGCTGTCCCCGGCACTGCCAGCATCATCATCCAACATTTCCTCTTATCATACTGCGATTCCCTACGAGCATTCATCACTCTCGTCTATTCCAGAGTGGCATTTGCCTAAAATTCCTGTTTCGACTTCCCCCCTTACATCTCCGTCGACACTTCCTGCACTTTTATCATCTCATTCGTATTTACAATCTTCATCTCTATCAGCTCCCTCACTTCTACCGCCGAATCCTCTTCGCCACGGTCTTGCTATGATGTTGCTCGGACTTTCATCACGTGCTTATTCACCTGCAGCCACGCTGTTCGCTTCTGGCAATACCAATACATGTGCCCCGGTCCCACGTCGAGTTGCACCAGTCCCTACACATGCTGTACCCTTAGATAAACATGGTAAGACGAGCTTTCACATCAATGCAGGGAAAGGCGCCTTGCCGGTTGCTCCTCTTGACTGGCATGCACGCAGCGCAGGCGGGCCAGTCGCATTTGTGGAACCTACGTCGATGCAGGGAAGTAGAGTTCCGATATTAGCAAGGACCATACTTTCGGTATGCGTACATTATTACATTTGGGCTATGTGATTTATTAAAAGCCACTCTACTTTAGGCCCCTGTACTAGGAAGAACAACCCGTATATTACCACCCCCACCGTTAGAGCGTAATGATCAGAAACTCCTATATGGACCTCCTATACCTGCGCCATGGAATTTGAACGGAAATGTGGGAGAGGGCAAAGGGCAGAAGGGTGGCAAAGATAAAGACAAGAATGAAGAGGAAGAGGACGAGGCTGATCGAGTTCTGGCTGATGCACATCTTTTCGCGACCTGGGATTACGACACAAAGGACTTCAGGGCTATTTCAACGTCGGGGAGGCGAGCGAGTAAATTTGTGACTGGATTTGGGGGTGGAAATGGGATGATGCCGCCGTCAATAAAAAGGAAGCGGAGCGAGAGCACATTGTCAGGACGTCGAGGCAGTGAGGCAGGATCAGTAACGTCGAGGATAAAGACGGAAAGATGAAGCTGAAGTGTTCCGGGGTCAAGTTACAGAGTCCCTGATTGGGCTTTACTGGTTGTAGAGTCGAGTGAGAGTCTTCTGCTGCGCTAGGCTCGACAAATTATTGTAGCAGTTGTAATACGACTCAATTGCCGATAGTAATCGGGGTTTGAAATTCGTGGGAACATCGATCCATTAGATGCTTAGACAATTTTTTCCCTGCCACTTACCCTCACTCGCCGACCTGTACTTCTCCCTTCTATCCTCGGTATGTCCTCCTTTCTCTTTTTTTTTTTGGAATAAATGTGCTAAACACCTTAATGCGGTCGTCTTTCAGGCGTGGTAACCCCCCTTTCTCATGCACTTCTAATACCCCTTGAACTCACATAAAGTGCTGGATAGATCACCGTTCTCTCATCTTTCTTCAACTTCATATTTGTTTAAACTAGACATCATGAGTGACGATGAACAGCACAATCAGACCTTTGAGCAAACCGGTTCCGGGGCTTCGCTCACCTTTCCCATGCAGGTCTGTCCTTTTTTAACTGCGGAGGTTTTCATCTCCCAGGTTTGGCTGTATGCACTAGTCGTTTCTAATCAATGGTTTTTGCCGTTTTGTAGTGCTCTGCCCTTCGCAAAAAGTTCGTAGATTGTCTGTTTCCTCACGTTCAACCATCGACAATATTTTCACAGCGGACACGTCGTCATTAAGGGAAGGCCCTGCAAAATTGTCGACATGTCTACCTCCAAGACCGGTAAGCACGGTCACGCCAAGGTCCACCTCGTCGCCATCGATGTGAGTGGTTTAATCTGCTTTGGCAAATTGTCTGGCTAAATTTTCCAAGATTTTCACCGGAAAAAAAATGGTTGGTGACTTATTTGATGTTGTCTCTTTGCATTTTGCTAATTGATTCCGTTAATAGGAGGATATCAGTCCTTCTACCCATAACATGGATGTTCCCAATGTTTCCCGTAACGAATTCACTCTCGTGAGTCATCTCGATAACCATCTAGGCAATGATCATTTGTAATGCCGACTGTCCAGGTTAACATTGATGATGGGTACTTGAATCTCATGACCTCTGATGGCACTTCCAAAGACGATGTCAAGGTTCCCGAGGGTGATCTTGGCAAACAGATCCAAACCGAGTTCGACGAGGGCAAGGACCTACTCGTCACCATCATTAGTGCCATGGGTGAAGAGCAGGCCATCTCGTAAGCATCCCACCTACTTTTCCGTTATCTTATCAGTTGACATTTCAACAATAGTGCCAAGGAAGCTCCGAAGGGAAGTTAAGAGGTCCTATGTGCCTCCTGATCGTCTTTTTTCTTTTTGGCTTCTGCTCGTCCCTCACTCTCTATTGACCATACATTTTACATCTTCCTGCTGTTATCTCCCTAGTGTGTTGTTCTATACAACTTGACATGATATGAAGTTCAGCTTTCGTCGTAGTTACTAAGCCAGTATCCTCCTCCCTCCCACTCCCTTTCAATCGAGCGTGGTTTTGATGTTATCGGAAGTCATGTTACAATCATACAACTGATGTTTGTCATCATTGATTTGTGTGTGATGTGTGACTGTAACGCCAAAATTATATAACGGAAAAAGTTATCAGTGACTTCAGCTATAGCTTCAAGGATGGCTACAGCAGGCATGCAGGTTCAATCGATACAAGACCCGCTATGCATGGACCTCTACCGTCAGTGGGATGTTTTGGGGCCACAAATTGCTGGCCTATCTCAGTCTCGTCCCACCTCTCCAGAACTCCTGGTTGAGGTTCTCACTCAATTATTGCATGACCCTAGATATACTCTACTCATTGCCTCAAAATTCCGACCCATTCTGTTTTTGCTTTGTGTGAGATGGTTGGACCAAAATGGTGACGAGGCTGCTAAACTTGCTGCATTGGCCTCATTGATACACGCACACGAAGAGCTATTCCCGTGGGTGCATATTTGGTTTAGCCTTAAGAGATTGCTAATTAATGCGTAGAATATTGTCTGCATTCATTCGTAAATTCGATTTTGCCCTGGATTTCCTATCACATGTTTCAATGAACATGTCTCAGCTTTGTACTCGCCTTCTGGCGTATTATCGCATACTATTTGCTTGCCCACATGCGCCAGACCTCTTTAATTGGACATCCGCCTCCCTATCCCACCTATTATCAACCTCTGAACTTGCTAATGGAGCTCGACTACTAGCTGTGCACTGTCACGCCATACAAACACGAATGTCGGAAGCCCAACGTGACGACCTCCTGGAAAAGACTTGCGGCCCGATTGGGAAGGTCGACGCGGTCATTGAGAGTGGAATTTCGTTAGAGAATAAACAAGAGTACATGGACGGATGGCTTCTCCCATTGCTTGAAGCGGTACGAGTCCACCAGTTGAGAGAAAACATTGTGAAAGAGCAAGAGTTTTATTTCACTCCTAACGCTCGCCTTGCATTGGATAAACTAACGTGGGCACTCTTGTTTTCATTCTCGAATGTGGCGCATACTAATTGTCCCGACATTCCCAGGCCCCGTGTTGCCGACATTCATGGCATTATGCTGCTAAAGGAACCAAGCCCCGTGCAACCAATTTCGAGACTCGTATCAACACCTAATGTCATAGATACACTCCGCGCACTCGCTCTTCGCATCTCACTACGCCTCCCTACGTTGATGTCCTCGCCGCCGTCTAGTGGCAAGTCCGTCCTTCTTGAACACCTGGCATCCTCGTTACACCCGTCCTCTGTAAATCATATTGTAATACTCCACCTCTCGGATACATCTTTGGATGCCAGATCCCTTCTCGGCTCCTACATTTCTTCGAAAAGGAACCCTGGCACCTTTGAATGGCACGAAGGCGTTGTAGTCAGAGCAATGCGGCGCGGACTTTGGCTAGTCTTGAAAGATGTCGATCGTGCCAGCTCGGAAGTTCTCGGAACTCTTCTTCCTCTCATCGATAGTCTCACAATGCCCAAACAGATCGGTTCACCCGCTGGTCTTGATATTCCAGGGCGCGACAGTGTTCAGGCTGCGGAATCTTTCATGGTGTTTGCAACACGTTCCGTCGCACCTCATAATGATGGGACATTTCCTGCAGCGACATTCTTGGGTCATAACAAATATTCTCAAATATATGTTCCGGGTCCAACGCAAGATGAACTTGCCACTATTATTGATAGCAAATTCCCCTTGCTAAAAAAACGTGGTGCTCGTGCATTAATACGGGCATGGATGGATGCACGAACTCTGGAATCGACCGCCGGAGTTAGAGATTTTGGCATCCGCGAACTAGAGACCTGGTGTAGACGTGTATGTAGCTTATTACCCCCAGACTCGCATGTGAACACGGATACGGAAGCTGGCGGGGAAGCATCTCTAATGACACTCTACCCTCACGTTGGTCTTCGAGAAGAAATGTATGTCCAGGCGCGTGATATATTTTTTGGCGCTGGAGCATTCTCAGAGTCTGCGAGAGCGCATGTTGCTGCGGTTAGGCGTATCTTCGCAGAGCATTTGTGTTTGGATCTTGAACGGGCCCAATGGCTATTAGAGAATCGATCGCCTCAATTGCAGATTGAACGGGATGGCGATAGTTGTACAGTTGGCTTACGGATTGGCAGGAATTACCTTCCGGCTGCAAAAGTAAAGGCGGAGCTTTTAGATGCGTCTCGACGCCCTTTTTTCATGCACAGACCTGCGCGTCTTGTCACGGAGTGTATCAGCTCTTGCATTTCACTCTCCGAGCCTGTCCTTCTTGTAGGTGAAACGGGTACTGGCAAGACTACCCTCGTGTCTTACATAGCCTCCCTGCTGAATAGACCGATTGTGTCGCTCAACTTGAGTCACCAGACCGAAGGGTCTGATCTCCTTGGGGGCTTCAAGCCAATCGACACCCGTATTCCTGCAGGTGAATTGCTGAGTCGGTTCCTAGATTTATTTGGCCGCACTTTCAGTCGAAGGAAGAACAGCAAATTTGAAGATGCGGTGAGGAAGACCGTCAATGAAGCCAAGTGGAAACGATTAGTGGAATTGTGGAGGGAATGTATGCGATTGGCTGTGGACAAGATCAGCTCAAGGGGGCTCAGTGATCGTCATCATGACAAGATGGAGTATGTGTACCACTTATTTTCAGATAAAGTCCTCACACTTTTTCATTAGCCTGTCCAGGGAGGAGCATGGGTTAACTATTGACACCCCGCGCAAACGACGGAAAGTTGAGCATGGTGAAACACATGTCCAGGAGATAGAATGGACCGAGTTTGCTCGAGACGTCGATGTTTTTGACATTCAACACGTGCGTGGCCAAGGGAACTTTGCATTCGGCTTCGTGGAAGGACCGCTTGTTCGCGCATTACGGAATGGCCATTGGTGAACATACTGCTAGACTATTCATTATCTTATCTAATCTAATCCAATTATAGGGTGCTGCTGGATGAAATCAATTTGGCTAGTCCGGAGACACTCGAATGCATATCTAGTATCTTACAGGGCCCTACTGCGTCTGTAGTTCTTACAGAGCAGGGTTCGTTCTCCCCCGTACCACGTCATCCTGACTTTCGCCTCTTTGCATGCATGAATCCTGCGACTGATGCCGGCAAGAGGGACCTTCCGCCGAACATTCGATCCTACTTCACCGAAATATATGTCCCATCAGCTGACACTGAGCGAGAGTCACTTCTCCCAATCGTGGAGCAATATATCGGACATTGCACTTTGGGCGACAAGGCTGCGTCATTCGATGTTGTTGAATTCTATACAGAAGTTAAAGCATTAGCTGAGAGACGCGAGTTGGCTGACGGCTCAAACCATCGGCCTCACTTCAGTATGCGAACGCTGGCGAGAGCATTGACGTTTGCTTCTGATGCAGTGTCTACATTCGGTCTACGCCGGGCCCTCTGGGAAGGGTGCTTAATGGCGTTTTCTATGGCTTTGGATGAAAATAGTAATGCTCTCGTTAAGTCGTTAGCTGAAAAGCACCTTCTCTCAGGTGTCAAAAATGTGCCTGCCATGATGTCTCAGATTCCATCTGTTCCAGGCGGCAGACAGATAGATACGTTTGAACGTATTGGACCGTTCTGGTTGGAACGCGGAGATTTGGAGCCTGATCCAGCACTAGAATATATTTTAACGCCATCTGTTCAAGCGAAACTCTTAGACCTCGCTCGAGCGGTCTTTACACGACGATTTCCGGTTCTCATTGAAGGCCCTACATCCAGTGGAAAGACAAGTGCTATTGAATATCTAGCTCGCAGAACTGGACATCGCTTTGTGCGCGTGAATAATCATGAACACACAGACATCCAGGAGTATATGGGCACCTATATCTCTGACCCAAATACAGGCAAGTTGGTGTTCCACGATGGGATTTTGGTTCGTGCTTTGCGCAATGGGGATTGGATCGTCCTAGATGAATTGAACTTAGCACCTACCGACGTTCTGGAGGCTCTCAATCGCTTGCTTGACGACAATCGTGAATTACTGATAGCCGAGACCCTGGAAGTGATAAAGCCTCATCCTCATTTCATGCTTTTCGCAACTCAGAATCCACCTGGCTTATATGCAGGTCGCAAGGTTCTATCTCGTGCATTTCGCAACCGATTCCTAGAGGTTCATTTCGATGACGTTCCCCAATCGGAATTGAAGACCATTCTCTCGGAAAGATGCCACATTCCTGATTCCTACGCCAGTCGTATCGTGGCGGTTTTTGAAGAATTGTCCAAACGGCGTCAGGCTGGACGTATTTTCGAGTCTAAACATGGCTTTGCCACTCTCCGCGATCTCTTTCGTTGGGCGGGACGGGGGGCTGTGAATACACGCGAACTCGCCGAAAATGGTTACATGCTTCTGGCGGAGCGTGCTCGCCGCCCGGACGATAAAGACGTTGTTAAAGAAGTTATTGAGATTGTCATGAAGGAGAAGATTGATGCGGATACCCTTTACAATCACCGCAATCTCGCCGATACCAACATCGCGTTCCCTGCATGTTCTTCCATCATCTGGACATCCGCGATGAGGCGGCTATTTGTGTTAGTGGAGCGTGCCCTAAAGTTTAAAGAACCAGTATTACTAGTTGGTGAGACTGGGTCCGGTAAGACATCCGTTTGCCAGGTGTATGCGGATGCTGTTTCCCGACAGTTAATAACCCTGAACTGTCATCAAAGTACGGAAACAGCGGACTTGATCGGTGGCCAGAGACCTTTGAGGAATCGTGCTAGTTCCCGAAGCGACTTGATTAGTCAAGCACAAGTTTTCTTGCGAAAATTCCCTGAGCTGAAGGGGGTTGACGAACTCAAGGATGCCGATCACACTTTGGCATTTTTTCGCAAGGCTTCGAAGTATTTTGCCTCATCACCCGACACCCTTGTGGTAGCTCGTGAGCTCGAGCTGGCTTTGAGGCAATCAAACGCGCTATTTGAATGGCAAGATGGACCACTTATTCGTGCAATGCGTAACGGCGAGATCTTTCTACTGGATGAAATATCACTTGCAGACGATTCAGTTCTGGAGCGTTTAAATAGTGTCCTCGAATCAGGTCGCAGCATTGTTTTAGCTGAACGCGGGGGATTTGATGTTGAGCATGCAACTGTGACTGCTCATCCAGACTTCAGGTTGATTGCTACAATGAATCCCGGCGGCGACTACGGCAAGAAAGAGTTATCACCCGCACTCCGGAATAGGTTCACCGAGATCTGGGTCCCTGCTGTAAATGTCAAAGCGGACATTCGAATGATCATCGAGCGGTCCTGGCGTCATCCTGATCTGCTCATATATACGGAACATATCCTGACCTTTACGGAATGGTTTGCGTCTGTTCTTGATTTGACCTCTGCTGCAAGTTTACGGGACTTACTGGTACGCCTACTTTATTCAGATCAGTAAATATTATTAGCCTAACGTCTTGATCCTAGGGATGGGTCGCTTTCACTAACTTAATGCTAGATTCACAGAAATCTGTTCCCCCTGATGTTATATTTGTGAGCATTTCTCTCATCAACTCCTTTTGCATTAATGTTTGACCAGTAAATAGCATCATGCAGCTCATATGATTTTCTTGGACGGCTTAGAGACAGCCTCATATGCATCGAATTGGTCACCAACAGCTATCACTGAGCTACGCACCAAAGCAGAAATGTTCCTAGAAGAGCTTGTCCCTCTTGGACTCAATCGCATGCTCGTTTTTGGTGCTTCATTTTCATCAGCTGGCAGTGTAGTTCGAATAGGTCCTTTTGTTGCCCCAAGAGGACCCTTAGAAAACAATAGGGATGATACTTTTAGTTTACAAGCCCCAACAACCCTAGATAACATTCGACGTCTAATTCGTGCTTGTCAACTTCCCAAGCCGATTCTTCTGGAAGGAAGCCCTGGTGTTGGCAAAACGAGTCTTGTGATCGCTCTTGGTGGTCTCACTGGACACCGTGTTTGTCGTGTCAACCTTTCGGATCAAACTGATCTAACCGACCTTTTTGGTTCGGACTTTCCCGTGGAAGGAGGACGTGGGGGTGAATTTGCCTGGAAAGATGCAGCATTTTTACGAGCAATGCAATGTGGTGATTGGGTGCTTCTGGACGAGATGAATCTGGCCCCTCAAACTGTACTGGAAGGGCTAAATGCTATTCTTGACCATCGAGGAACAGTCTTTCTGCCTGAACTTGGGCGGTCGTTCATTAAACATCCACGATTCCGCATCTTCGCTGCTCAGAACCCTTTGCACCAGGGTGGAGGACGAAAAGGCCTACCCAAATCATTTCTCGACCGCTTCAGTAAAGTACATGTCAAAGCACTGACCTATGACGATGTCCTTTCCATCTGTCAGCACCAATTTCCTTCCTTGCCGGATAATTATGTACGCTTAATGGTGTTGTTCAACTTCCGTTTGCAGGCGGAGACAGTGGAGAGGAAGACGTTTGGAAGAGAAGGTGGCCCATGGGAATTCAATCTCCGTGACGTCATGCGGTGGGCAACCCTATTAGTTGGAAGTACCAACTCATTATCACCTTCCCGCCCTTCTGATCATCTCGACACACTATACCTGCAGCGTTTTCGCAGTCCAGATGACCGTTTACGAGTCATTGACCTCTTTCGTGAAGTATTTGGATTATCTGAGGATAATATTCTGTCACAAAAGATACTCTGGACTTCAAGCACCCCAAGCTACATGCAATTCGGGTCGTCCTTAATAAGGCGAGGTGATCACCGGTCATTAGATCCCAGCGTTGAGCTTCAAGCTCACCTTCGCCCACTTTCCGCTGCTAGTGCAGTTATTCAGCAAGGATGGCTGTTAATTCTTTCAGGCGGTCCAAGTACAGGTAAGACGAGGCTCCTACGGTATCTAGCATCGAAAGCTGGCCGTCGTCTCTTAGAATTTGCCATGAGCAGCGGCGTGGACACAGCAGATATCCTCGGCAGTTTTGAACAAGTCAGCAATGCTTCCGAGGATGTTACACGCTTTGAATGGGTAGATGGACCCTTGATTAAAGCTATCAAGAACGATAGCTGGATGGTGTTTGATAATGCCAATCTATGCAGCCCTTCTGTTCTGGATAGACTCAATTCTCTTTGCGAGATGAACGGTTCCTTGACCCTCACGGAGCGCGGTCTTGTCAACGGGAAGATGGAGGTTCTGTCGCCTGGTCCCGGATTTCGACTTATTTTTACTGTTGACCCGCGTAATGGCGAGCTATCGCGCGCAATGCGGAATCGAGGTGTTGAGATCCACTTGCTTGACTGGCCATACGCTGACGAAGATCAGACACGTTTATGGAACGCTTCACGAGTGTCAGACATATTTTCGAGCATTTCAAACTCGCAAGAATTCTGCGCTTTACAGTTTAGCCTCATCCGACGCGCATGTTCTCTATTGGAATCGGGTAAAACAGATCGACTAGGCGGCGTCCGCAATGGTACTCTCAATTACGAGTCAACGTCATCCACAGTCTTCGATATACTAACAATTTACAGACACCAAAGTTCTGAAAATTCCACGCCAAGCGCCTATGCTCGAACGTTGTATGCTATCAGCCTACTGACACCTACCGTACTTCCCATCTTTCGTCGCTTGGCGAGTCAAAATACAGGGGTAATAAAGATGCCGGACATGTCCTTGCTCACTCCAATATTCGACGAGCCAGGATATCAACACATATTACAATTGAGGGGTTCAATTGGTGAAGCCTTCGTACAAACGAGGGGACTACCTTCAAGCTTTATCTCTGCACAGGTCAGTACTGAAATCTCACCTATCCACTTCGCTTTATTTTTTCATGGTGACCTATTGGCGTGCCATATACTGAGACACCGTCATAATGTTACAGCCATTGGACTTGCTCCTAAATCCTAAATTACTATCCGAAGCTTGCCGAAATGTCAACAGTGTTGGTCTTCAATTGCAATTGCAATATCTCAGTGCAGCGATTGGACTGTTGATCAGGCTTGACTTCTATGCTCATACATCGGGTCTGAATGAAAACCCCTCCTCGGCGTTCTATGAATCTCGGATGCATCATCAGGGGAAGGAACCGACTGCACTACCAGGTGTGGCTGCAATATTCCCTCTCTATAAATCAACTATGGCCTTGGCAAATTCTACCATCCAAGCTCTTGACATCGAGTGTGCTGAAAAGCAATTGGTGAGTCTCGAATGTATAACAACTATTTCTCTAACGTGTAAGTCAGCCTATGCTTAGAATGATAAGCGATCTTGTTGATTTCGCTGAGCACCTTCGAGCCTCTGCACACGGATCGAGCTTGGACTTCTCTGCTGCAAGAGTGGTCAGTCAATGGTTTCAAGAGACCCTGGCCCAGGATCGGGATCTTTCTGCGTCCGATGTATGTGAACATGCACAAACACTTACGATTGCAGTTCGTCTAGCTTCAGGCCACGGTATGCAAGAGATCTGGGCTGCTGTTGTACAGTCTCGCCGAGGACAAAACGCTTCGGTGGCTGACCTGGTTCGTCTTGATAAGCAGGCTCTGCGCCTCGATCCTAAACAACCTTCGTATAGTAAGCTTTCTGCTCGCTCTCCCTTTCCAGTACCTGTCTTATTGAAGTCAGATACACTACGTCGAGAACTTTATGATGTCTTGTGTTTATTGGATATATCGCCTCCTCCCGAGATTATCACCCAGCAATCCACAGCAACCCTATACCATGAAGCTGAACAGGTATAGCCCTCTTCAGTCATACAGATGGCATTACTGAACACATAACAGCGTGTGATTTCAACCTCGCTGCTTGCTCCTGATGATGTGCGACAACAGTACCCCTCGTCTTTGGCAATTACCGAGTTGGAATTTTTGTGGCGTACCGTAGCGAAAAACTATTACGTAGACCGTTATTGTCCTGTCGATGAACACGTCATTGACCCAATGCTCTGGGACATCCGGGAATGGGGGGAGATGCTCGTCAGGCTCGCGTCTCATACTTGTGGCGCATCCTTACTTCGCCTAACCTCAGTGCAACATTATTTGTGGTCGCTAGACACTGACGGAGGTACGGCAAACTCTATGACTTTTTCACTAACTAATTTAAAAATCACAGCCGTCTTATCGACAGGGCTTTTGGCGGTACACCGGTGGCTTGCTGCTGCATGTGACGTTGCTCTTCCGGGGTCTTACAATGTTTGTTGTCATTCCTATTGAAGCACCTTACACTGACTTTGACTAGGGTCATCGAGGTCCGGGCATAATGCTGATGCCTGTCCGCCTATACGAGACTGTTACCACATGGTAGGCCTTTTTTTTAAGGTAAGGGCTGAGAACTATACTGACTTTTTGAGGCAGCTTTGAAGATGACAGCTTGGAAATGCTTGATACGCAGGAGAGGGCTCTTCGGCTGAGGGGTAGTCTTTTGAAGCACGACTGTCAGACAATTCAGTTTAATCGCATCGATAAGCTACTAGGGGTCTGGATGGGGACACTTGTGATGGTAAGCTTGTCCAGCCAAGCCAGATGAGGTCTTTCTTGATTATGGTCACACAGCTTGGCCAGTGTTTCCGAGACACGTACTCGATACGTACATGGCAGGAAATCAGCAAGGCCGCCTCCCAAGGAAGTTGTTTTGCTGTGACAAGGCTACTATCAAGTTCCAGCAATCTCCACGTCTCAAAGGTATTAAGCGAGCATCTGCTTACGATATCCGAAGAACTCGATACTTCGGCCAATGTGAAATCTAGCAAAGTCGTCTCTTTGGGAAAGGCGTGGGTTGAACTTGGCTTATGCCTTTTAATCCTTTATGTACCAGACATTCCTTTGGATCCCGTAGCTCTGCACACATGCAAGGTTAATTTCTGGATAAGTCGTCAAAACAGACTTTCTGCACTGGTCGAAATTCACAAATTAGCTGCCCAAGTCTTCACTGGTGAGGCCCCCGATCCTACCTGTGAGAGGCTGCAATCAGCATTGCATAAGGTGCAAGAACAATTACGTTTATTGACCTCGACCACGACCTTGCGAGATACCGATGTGGACGGTCTACATGCTCTATTTCGTGAAATTACTCCTTTTCTCAACCAGGTTGTATTCTCGGAAAAATTCAACGACCTTGTACGAGATCTGCAGCTTCACTGCGTTGGAGCCATGCCTCGTATGCTAACACTTCAAGCCAATATCTCAGGCTTCATCGCAAGATTGGAACACGGATATACCCATTTTAGTGACATTACTCAGCCATTATGTACTGCCTTGAGTTGTGTTCGATTGGGCTTACACCTTGTTGCTCATGGTACAAGAACTATTTCGATTAATTCGCCACTGGCCCATCAATGCCGATCCATGGTTGATTTTCCTACTGTTGCCACACTTGAGCCCATACAGGCGATCATACTCAGCGCGGGCGCTTCAACCAGGGATTATATCTTAGCTCTCACAGCATCGGTGTATGATATCAGCCTGGGGGGCTCCCAAGTATCTGACTTGGGTCGCATTGATGGCATCTATCAAAGGCTCCTAAACGTATGGTTACAGTATCGTAGATCTCAAGAGCAGGAAATGGAAAAATCACAGTCCTTGTATCGTCACCACAAGTCTATGGACCATAATCCTCAGTCTGATCTAGAATTGGAGGATGAAGAGTTCAAAACATTATTCCCCACATATGACGATGTCGAAGACGTACAGGAAGAAAGGAAGAAAGAAGTCGCTGGACAACAAAGGCAAGACGTTAAATCCGCTGTTGATATTATGTCGCCAATGGAAAAGCAGTCACTGTACAATCTGCATCTCCATATTGCGGGCCCTGAGATTAAACTTCAGTTTAAAGAGCTCAATGAAAAGTACTGGCACTTGCGAATGTCATCGATCCGCGACCTCATCCGCTCTCATCTCCCAGAACTCCCTCTTGAACTGGACTCCACCAGTCTGCCTTATCAGATTACTGTTATGGCCAGAGAGTTGTCACAGTTGTCTGCCACCGATATTACGGGCCAGCCTTTCTACAGTTTTTACCATGACTCCAACGTCCCTGAAATCAGGAAGGCACTAGGTGTTGTCAGAACCTTGCAACAACGAGTAGAGCAACTTATAAAGGATTGGCCGGAGCAAATGGTTTTACGCCATATTCTCACACGATGCGAGGTTGTACTTCGGTTACACATAAAAAGCCCAGTTGCTAAGGTCCTGTCTGCGCTAGAACAGCTGATCATGCAGACTGATGACTGGGAAATATATGCTAACAAGGACAATACGTTGAAGTTGCAGCAAGCCGCTTTAAGTGATTTGATAATTAGCTGGCGACGACTCGAGCTTACATGTTGGCCACGCCTTCTCGAATCACAGCACTTGTCATTTTCCGCCAGCGTGGCTGATTGGTGGTTCCGCCTGTATGAACTAACTATCAGTGGAACTCTGGCATCCCTGGGTGCTGCAAGTATCTATTTCGATCAGATGGTTCCACTAGTGGAACAATTTATTACCACCAGTCCTCTTGGGCAATTTGCGCCTCGAATGGCGCTCTTGAAATCTTTTGCTACTTATTCCCAAGCGCTCTCCAATATCAAAACTGGGTCAGAAGCGAACGTACTGGCTCGTGCAAGTCGTATCTTGCATGGTCTGCATGCGTTATATGATCAATTCAGTGTTGCTGTATCTCAAACTTTATCTGACAGACGGGCTCCTTTGGAGAAAGAACTTGCAGATTATGTGAAGTTAGCCAGCTGGAAAGATCTGAATGTCCACGCTTTAAAACAGAGTGCTCAAAAAACTCACCGTCAGCTCTTCAAGTGTGTTAGAAAGTTTCGTGAGGCACTGAGGGAATCGGTAGGACCAATCCTCTGCATCAAACCTTCCGACACTTTGACGGATATGTCGGGTGTTCATTTATCAAAGCCAGTGTTCTATCTGGTGGATACAAAGTCTTTGCGTTTTTCAGTCACCTCTATGCCGTCTAGTGTTAGCCCATCTTACCTCCAAAACTTATCTGGGACATTCGCGAGATTCCAGCGATTGTTAAAGACAAATGCTGAACCTCTCATAGATAACCTCTCATTTGGATCCGTTGAAGATTTTAGTGGTCAAATATTGGAGGTCAGCAGGACTCTGGCACTCGAAACAGAGGCTGCTGGTAACAACCTGCAACTCCACAAGACATTGATGATGCGCAAAAGAAGGGCTTGGATAGATCTTCTTCAAGAATCGAAGCGGGCAGGACTCTCTTCCAGATTAAAGCCTGATGTCATCCAGCGTCAGGGGGACAAGGTGTGGCTTTTGGACCGGTTAGATCTCACCATTCCAAAGGAGAATTCGCTACACCAGGTTATGTATAGAAGCTCAGAATATCTCAACAAACTACTGTTGTTGTTACCAGAACTGCGAGCTTCGTTAGCGTCACATCATAATGACCTTACGACTAGAGAGCTTGAGCGTGCGACTAATTTCGTGGAATCCAGCTTTACTCTGGCATGGAATGCCCTAACCTCGTATGTCTTCGTGGTATGTGTATATGGTGAATGTTTACCTCTTGTAATCCAGATTTAGTAATGATTTTGAAGAATATCAAGTCCTGCATCGGGCTTCAACGAGGCTGACATTTCTAGTGACCTCTCAAAGCGACATCACTAGGGCGTACGACTTTTCATATTGGTTAAGACTTAGTGGCAAGCTAGGGCACGCTCTTCAAGAAATTCTCGAAGGATGTGTTCAGTTTAATTCCCTCGAGGATGTGACGCCCTTCTCAGCGGATCTTCTATCGTCCATTGCATCGGAACGGCGTGAGATACAACATCTATACGAGACCCTCCTCGGATTGCAACGCACGGTTGGTTTAACACGGATAGGCTTTATGACAAAAGGTTTGTTGTTAAATTTACCTACATTGACTCAAATTGGGATTTATGTTGAAACAGAGGAACGTGATTTGTTTGAAAAGACTGGTGGACGTTTAGCCAGTGTGGCGATCATACTCCGAAAGTGGAACGATGAAGAACCCCGAGCGCAATATTTATGTGATCCGGTACTCGAATGGCTGGCGCAATCCGTTCCTCCGTCTGTCGCCGAGGCTGGACGATCTGAATACTCCCCTATCCTCGACTATCCACCCAAAGAAACTCTAGAACAATTTCTACTTATTGTTCAAAGGTTCTTGGCACTACATGACACCCCTTTCAAACGAGGAATTTTGGAACCGCAAGACGGGTATATTGCCGATAATGAAACTCTGAATGGTGAAATATCCCGGATGCTCGCTCCGAAGGCAATGAGATCAGCAATTGACTCATTCTTGGATGGTCTGACGCGATTGTCAGTCTCTGATAGACATACCCAAATCCAAGCTATATCGCATTTCCTCGAAACTTACCTGCGGCTAGTGGACAAATTCTTATTCGTACAAGCGCAGTTTACGAAGTCCATGTTTAAGCTTACGTTTGTCCTATGCCGTATTATGCTCTCGCTGTCACAGAAAGGGTTTTGCAAACCTCCTGACATGGACGAGACATCTTCCGGGAACGACAATGGCGCGGATGGGGCCCAAGATGGAACTGGATTGGGGACGGGAGTTGGAAATAAAAACGTGAGCAACGAAATCGAGGACGAAAGTCAAGTTGAAGGACTGCGCAACGAAGAGGACCTCCAAGACCACTCGGAAGCTACTGCTGACGGCGATAAGATCGAAATGGACAATGACTTTGGAGGGGAGTTGGAAGATATGAATGAGAACGAAAATGAGGATGGGGACGGCTCAGAGAGTGAAGGAGAGTTGGATGATGCAGTTGAAAATCTCGATGCTACAGATCTATCCACTGTAGACGAGAAGCTTTGGGGAGATGAAACGGTCCAAGGAGAAGAGGCTAAGGCCTCAACGTCAAAGGAGGTGTCTAAAAGGAGCGATTCCACCTCTGAAATGGCAGCCAAGCAGGAAGATGATAGCCGAACACCGTCAAAGGAAGATGATACACAACCCACGCATGAAGAGACAACTTCTCGGGAAGGCTCGCCTAATCCAATCGAGGTTGAGGACGATTGTGTTATTGATACTGGAAGGCAGATGGACGACCTCATACCAGAAGCGAATAGTCTTGATCTACCAGATGAACTTGACATGGATCAGCCCGACGGTCAGGGTCACGAAGAAGACGTTGACTTGCTTGAGGAGCCGATGGATGAGGATCAAACCGAGCGAGGGGTGGATGGCACAGAGCTGCCTGAGGACCTAGGTAAAATGGAAGAAAACAATGACATACGGACATCACCTAGTCTGGAGGATGTTCAGGAGACGGAAGACAATGGCTTTTCGAACAATCCTGAGTCGACATTACCGGAACAAGACGACGGCAATCAGCCACAGATAACCAATAACCGACTAGATCTTTCAGCAGGCGACGCTGGGATGGACATATCTGACAAGCCTTCACCAGAACATCGACCAGATGTGTTAAAGGAATTCGTTGGTGATTTAGGAGGCGGTCAGAATAGTGAGGCGAACGATAACAAGGAGTCTCGTCCTGAGTAGGCAGTCATTTCTTTTGCTCTTTATTTCACCTCTCACCTCTTAATCTTAGCTCGACTTTAGCGTCTACCGAGCAAGGTGGTTCTAAAGATAAAAGTATGGACACCACTGGTTCTGGTGCTCAGGAGGTATCCCAATTACCCAATCCTTTGCGTAGTCTTGGGGATACTTTGAAGGAGATCCGCAGGAGGTGGGATCAAATTGGAGACGCTCAGGATCTTGACCAACCTTTCTCTTCTTCTAAGGCCACTATGGCCTCTCAGGAACTGGAATTTTTACAGCGAGGAATGGTCGATAGCAATGACATGCAAGCATTGGGACCAGCGACGGAAGATCAGACGGTGAAGATCAGAGATATCATGGTTAGCGATGAGGAAGAACCGGCCAAGATTACCCAACTGATGGAGGATGTCATGATTGAAATGGACGTTGACCAAAAACTGGATGGACTGCTTCATAATGCCATGGAGGCACAGGTCAACATGCGGGCTAGCGATTCGACGCTTGACCAAGCACTCACCAGTGACCAAGTAGATCGCGAGCGTATAGGATCTCTTCAGCATGAGGATATGCAAGTAGACCACAGTGTCACAGCCGCCAATGATCAGATAATACCTTCCCAAGAAGAAATTACCCAAGAAAATGCCATCAAGCTTGCGGTTAAGCAATGGCAAGAAAATGGTCATTTAGATTCTGTCGCTGGCGAGATGTGGCGATTATATGCGGGACTCACTAGAGAGTTATCCTTCACACTGTGCGAACAGTTGAGACTTATTCTTGAACCTACATTGGCGACACGACTGCGGGGAGATTATCGTACTGGAAAGCGGTTAAATATGAAAAAGATCATCCCGTACATTGCATCCGAATATACCAAGGACAAAATCTGGCTACGTCGTACACGCCCTAGTCAACGGGAATACCAGGTGTTGATAGCGCTGGATGACTCCCGCAGCATGGCAGAAAGTCGCTCGGTCCATCTTGCCTACCAGACACTGGCTCTTGTGAGCAAAGCTTTAGATCGCCTTGAAGCTGGCGAAGTTGCTATCGCTAGATTTGGAGAGGGCGTCGAACTGGTTCATAGCTTCGAGGACGGGATGGTTAGCGACCGTGAAGGCGAGAAAATAATGAAACAGTTCAAGTTTCAACAGCGCAAGACTGATGTCCTGGGGCTTGTAGAAGGAAGCATTCAAGTCCTCACGCAAGCAAGAGAGCAGAAAGCAAGCAGGCGAGCAAGCACCTCAGCTTCGGAGCTGTGGCAACTGGAATTGATCATTTCGGACGGTATTTGTCAAGATCATGATAAACTACGGACAGTGCTTCGAAGAGCTGAAGAACAACGTATCATGATTGTGTTTCTAGTTATCGACTCTTTGCATTCTCATCACGAACCGAGAGAGGGCTCTGCCGCGTCGGCCACCCAGAATTCCATCCTCTCAATGAATCAAGTTTCGTATAAGGACACAGGAAGCGGCCGCTTAGAACTTCAATTAAATCGTTATTTGGACTCCTTTCCATTTCAATACTATGTCGTCCTGCGAGATGTGGAGGCCTTGCCAGACGTCCTTGCGGGAACTCTAAAGCAGTTCTTCGAGCGGATTTCGGAAGAATGAGGCGGGATTATATTTTACAACAGTGCTGTAGGTGTGCTTTTGTTACTTGCACGATTTTTGACTAATTGTTCTCGCCTCCAGATTCATCATCAGACTCCGCATGCAAATTTTGTTTGAGCCTCTCCTCCCATAACCTTGCAAATGTAGCGATATCATTTCCAGTACTAACTTGTAGCGCATCAAATGGAACAGAGTTGTGTTGGTTTGACGGTACACTTCCTGTCGCATTAGGATGAGAATGAGAATCGATGATACGAAAGATCGCGGGCGGATTGACGAGGGATTCACTTGTGGCTGAAGCCATGCAGACAGTGGCAGACTCCAATAATTGATAAAGTTCATCATAGGTGAACAAAAGGGAGTCAGTTTTTTGATGATATGGGTTAAAATCCAGAATGTGCCCGGAAGAAAGATCTCGAGTCAGATAAATATCAAAAACATCTGATAAAGATGGTAAGATAACAATGTACAAGTCTATCGTTAGACCTTACAGTCAGATCCGCCTGGGAATTTACCACGTATATGTTGCACCCAAAATCTAGTTATGGATTGGAGAATATTTTCTTTAGTACCCAATTCGTTCAGAGACGGGTAGTAATTAGGATCACGCTGGGAAATGGCTAAAGAACACAAGAGATAAATGGCAAGGGACGGGTCAGTAGCTACTCGAAATTGATGATCAGGGGTGTACCTAGTAGGATCTCGCTTCGTACAAAGCATCGAAATTCGCGGCCACGATCTATGGGATACCACTTCTTTAATACCAATTCAAGTACATGAGGAGTAGGATAGTAAGTCGGTGAGGAGATGTTTTCTTTGCATCCTTCAAAAGCTAGCGATGCGTCAAGGTCATGTGAAACAAAGTCGGATGATTTTAACGACAAATACACATCTGCTGGCGCTGTGCATTTTAGGCTAGGAAGGACCCATGCTGCATCCTATGGTGATTTCCTACGTGAGTTCTTTGAATAAAAGAATGAGATGAGAATGGATCGAGCACCTTAGGTGATGTCCAATTTAGCTTTGGAAAGACGGCACCATAGCGTTTGATTGCGTCGCGAATTTGCTCATCGAGTTGTGGGAAAGAATATCGCTCTGTCCTTGAATTTGAAGCTTGTTTGCCTTCATCTTCTGAGGATTCATGGTCAGAAAGGGTGCTGTATACTGGGCTAACGAGGGTGCCCATAATTAACACACGCGTTTGGGATAGCCATGAAACTTACATGTCTTCAGAACCCTCTGGTATAATGACTCCATTCGCCTCAAGATATGATCGAAAGGAATCATCAAGCGGACGAATGACCGTACTCTTTGGGCTTACATGTGAAAACTGCTTATACCAGAAAGAATATTGAAAATTCTCAATGTACGAACGACTTATGGGAGGGAACACGGTCTGCGCCATTATGAACGTAGGGAACTTTGGGGGTTGATACTTACATAATCCAGGTTATATTGGCACGCGGAATATTCAGCTTGATCAATATAGATACACACTAATGACTTCAGGGGATACACTTCATCGTTTGGGAAAGATTTTGTATTGTTTTTGAATTTATACATATCATTCCCCCTCGGGAAATCCAACAGAAACAACAGTTATCGAGATGCACCACGCGCAAGTTCACTTCGAAGTGTCTTAGTAGAAGGATGTGAAGAGGCGAATCAAGCACCTACTTAAATGTGGACTCGATACACGCTTTCAATTCTTTGTAGCTTACGACCAAACAACTTTGTTCATCTCGCGACACGAGCATAATGCGCTCATTCGTGCCGGCATCCAGCTAAAAGAATATTAGAATATTGGTTCTTAAAATTCATAATCCTACCTTGTTTAGGCATGTAAGGACATGCGACATATTGACAATTGGAGCCCCGTTTTCATCGACCTGATGAAAGACGTAGTCTCTAAATAGCTTGATGATATACCTGTCACCAGTTTCAGACCACCGCAGATCTCGATCAAATCTAATTTAGTGTGTTAGTTCTAACCAGATCGGAAAAAATAAGTTTACTCTGGTCGTTCATTTATGAAGCCCAATTTGCAGAGTAAACGCACAATCCTGCCATTCTCCAGCTCGCTAGCAAGATCATGTTCTAACCGGTCGGATTGACTGTAATTACTGTAAGTGGTGATTGTAGATGAACTTGTGAAAAAACATACTGCTGTAGAGCTTCCATTTCGGTCAACAGGCGGCTCCCGATCATCTCGAATAATTGATTAATAGACTAAGTTTATTTAGCATGATACTTTCGCAAGACAAATAAGCTTACTTTCACAGGGCTTGGTTTGGATATGAGGAAAAGAATGACTGTCTTGAGGTCGGGCGTATAATTCCGCATTACCACCTCAAGGGATTTGGTCAAATTGTTAGCTGCCGCGAGATTATTGCAACACAAAGCAAGGATTAGTCGTCCAAACTGTAATATATCTTCTTGCTAAAAGAGCACGTCATTATGAGCAAGTATAGATGTCAGTTAGCCGGTCAAATATTTTACCTGCAATATGTGCACATCTTGCCGTGCATCGTAGGCCACGACGTCACCAACGCCGCACGAACCAATCCGGACACTTTATCGCCATATAAGCAACTAGCAGAATGATACAGACTGTAAACGGACCGATTTTTCCCTGTAAGTAAGATCTTTGTGGCATCAACCATGCGCACCGCAAGACCTAGTGAGTGTGCAGTGCGGATCGCATTGCCTATTTGAGTGATATACGTCCAAAGAACTGCCTCGGGAATGGGCGTAGGAATAGATAGGTGGCTATTCATGACTGAACCATGGGATCGTTGGGAGATTCTCAAATGAGCATCGAAGAGCGTGGTTGCGTTTGGATGGTAGTCGTATGATACGATTAGCGCTGTGTATATCATATGTATGGCAATTATTAGGGGGAGTATAACTATGACGTCGACGTACAATTATCGTTGAAAGCTCTGGTAGTAAAAGCTTCGCGAACCGACACAATACTGGGATGCCTAACGCGGGACCATTGTTCGATAGCACCGAAAGCAGACTCGTGAGGTAACCGGAAGTCTATGCGCCGATCATCACGATCAATTCATGATACCTGTAGATGTATGACATACTCTCTATCCGCATTAGCACATAGGCAAGGCTATCCGTGGATGATGTTGCTTTGTATACCGAGGAGTGCCAGGACCCAAAGTTTGGACGTCGATCGTTGGTCGATAAAGCATGATCCAAAGGTACAAGGGAATGATATCCTTGCAATTCTTCTGGGAGGTTGGATGACACAGCCAACGGAACCGATCGAATGGCCTCTGCACGTTCCGTGAGTTCCTGTCGAAGACTATCAGACATGAAAAAAGATGTCTGTGGCTGGTCGGATTTAGTTAACGCAGCCGCATGTGAAATGGGCGTATACAGGTGATAATTGAGCTACATCACAAACAACTAATAGTCAGTCAAGATATGTGATAGTAATTACGATATTCTAACGGGTTGCCTGATAAATGAGTTCATAGATGTCTGATAGAATGAGTCCAATCCGGCTGCTGACGAAGTAGAATGAGCGAGCATTTGGGCTTGATTTGAGGAACTATCTGAACGGTCATAAGCCGAATGCTGATGGGAAATAATGTTAGATACAATTAGCACTAAAATAGTCGCATACAATTTGCATATTCTGCAATCCTGGGATTAAATGCTGTTGAAGTATTTCGCCGTTAATACCAGACGTATCGTATGGGTCATACGGATCATGATCAAATGTATCACTAGGAGGCGGTGATGGACTACGTAAAGTATGAGATGCTGCTAGCAGACTATCACGTCAAAATAAATGCTTACATGGACAGGGCGGGGTCAGGAGAAAGTTGAGTCCTGTCTTGATTTACAGCATTCTTTGGTATGAATACTGGGGCATTAACATTCTGACGGGAACTTGCCCCGGGATGTTGTGGTTGAAATGGAGAAGCATTGCGTGAACTAGGAAAACGTCAGGGTGACAATCGTATACGGCAAGGGGTAGATTACAGTTCGGATGAGCCAGACGGTATTCCCATATGTGTACGCTCATGTGCCTAGACGTAGTTAAAAATATTAATGAGCAGGACGAGAGACGTGGTGATTTACTGGAGGGTGATAAAAGATGCATCCTACACCCTCATACTGACACGACCTTGAAGATCGTTAGCAAGAATTGCCTTGTGAACACAAATGGACTTGTGATTACCCAAATTTGGAAATGTTGCTGCATAATTTGAGCTCTGATGGTAATGTAACTTGTGAGTGTGATCGTATCTGAGGAGGGGGGCATGGGGACACACGGTTTTGATCCTGGGGAAGTTGTGGTGCAGGGGAACCGTCGGGACGAGAAGGAGCAACGATCTTGACCGCGGCAGACGTAGGCCGCGAAAAGAAAGCGGCCATACTAAGGCACTGCTATCACAGACGGTAGACTCGTTCTTTGGTGTGTTAGCGCAGTGCGAAGTCCGTGACGCCCGGCGTGACGCCGGGCAACAAAAGTATGAACGAAATACTTCCTTGCTCCTTGCCACCACCTTCTGGCCCGAGTCACCCAAGCCCCTCACCAACAATACAATGCAGCGTACAACTCCCGCATGGCTCACGGCATCCAGCGCCCCGCCACCTATTATTCCTGTTTCATCTCCAGTTACAGACGAACCGCCAGCAAAAAAGCAAAAGAAATCTAAACCAAAACCAAGCCAGTCATTTTTTTTGAGCATCCCATTTTGACGCATTGTTACTAAATATCACTCAGATGTGGTATATTCGCAGCCTGCCGACACTGGGACAGGTCAGAATACAATGACACAGCTCGTATACGCTGTCGATCACCTGAAGGTACCGTCTCCTATGACTGCCATAATTTGTTGTTCTTCCCCCAGTTCCTCCTCAGAGCAATGGCAATCCGATGCGACTGCAAGAACTTGCCATTGTCACGGATACGCCTTTAATGTCTGATCCCACGCTGCTCGAAAAGTTCAAAGCGCATGATCGTATCGTACATGACCCAAAGACCGATCTCTATTCGTATCGGGTGAGTCATAGTCTGCTAACGGAAGCGTAGATATCATATCGTATTAACTATTAATTTCTGGGTCTTAGCACGATTATACTTTCAAAAATAAGGCATCTTTATTAACCGAGATTCAACGGAAAACACAGAATGGCGGAGGTATATCTGTCCGATTGTTAAAAGAGTCATGGAAAGAAGCACCACAGGCTGTAGAAGAGCTCGAGAAAGAAGGTGATGTATTAGTTACTCGGACAATGAAGGACGGACACATGCGTCTTGTATTTTGGAATGAGATACGGCCTGATGAGGAGAGTGGGGGCATGCGAGTTGAACAAGGCATGTATGATCTGATTTTTTTGGCGGTTTCTTTAATCCTCGCAACTGTGGTCAGAATTCCAAGACCTATGGCATTCGCTCACCGTCCCAGACGATACTGATTTGCTCAAGTCACTCGCGTCCGGTATGGCGCAGTTTGCATTCATCATTCCTCACCGACATGACTTTTTCTTTTTCAGAGGGGCTACAAGCTACAGCAGCAGAAACCGTCATTCCGAAACCCCCAGCAGGAAAGAAAAAGGGAAAGAAGATTGGTACAAGGCAGCGTCAATCACGTATTACCAATGTTCATTTGAAAGGAGATATCGATCTCACGAAGGACTACGTCGCACCGGATTCTTCTAAGAAATAGGACTGTTAGTTCATTCTGTACCTTACCTTTGTGATTACTTTGTGATTAGATTGTAAATTTATTTATGCCGTATATTGTATAATACGGGGAGGGGTCAAGTATAGGTATGGCCTTGATCGAAGCACTAGTAATGAAAAGGACAAGATCGAGTCATCGCAGATGTCGACGATCATCGAAATCAGAGCCTCCCGCCTTCAACTCTGCATGTCCTATTTTCTCTAATTTGGAGTCAAACTCTCCCTTACGATAATACGTGACAATACGTTCAAGGAGCTCAGATGTCGATATACCAGGGGTACGCCGAGTGGGTACAAATTTACCTGTAAAGGTTGTCCGGTTTTAGGCAGTTAAGAAACATTAGAATGTGTTATAAAAGCATACCTTGTGATTTAGCGTATGCATATACATCCTCATGACCTTCACCTGCATATGGATCTTCGTCGTGGGCGACATAATCTATCTGCCATTTATCTATAAATGCTTGATCGATAACCCAAGGAGCTTCAGCGATAACTTCATCAACCCAACGACAATTCCGGACTGATTCGCAGCTATGCGGTAGAATATAGTGAATGGTGATTAGGTCAATTATTTAAAAGTGCATGACTAACCGTTCAGCGTGCGTCATTGCAGTACGAGCTTTGTGCGAATGTACGAGTTCGTCGGAGCAGACGCCGACTAAAAGGTAAACATTGAGAAAAGAAAGTTTGGCTTGCCGGAGTTGTAGGGCATGCCTTAGGAGCACAGTCGGTAAATAAATTTTCAGTCACAAATACGAGAACCATTTACCCGAAATGAAAAAGATCGTAGACACCTATTGATGTGGCTATCATTTATGGTGGGTTAGTATAAATGGTCAGACTCACCATCCGCATATATTCGAACAGGTCGGCCAAGTGGCGTCGGATTAATGGTGTATTGGCGAGGAGAAGTGCCTTCAATAGCCGCATTCACGAAAGCTCTGATTTCCTCGGGTGTCAATGTGGCAGGATTGAAGTCCGAATCGACTACAGGAGGGGGCGGTAAAGGCTCCTCAGGCACTGAGGGGGGGATCGCAGTGGTATCAGCAGGTTGAAGGACCAGCGCTGGAAGACGATGATCAGGAGTGGATGTGGCGGTAAACGTAGGGGAAGCGAGAGGTGTACTGGCACTAGAGACAGTGTCTCTAGTGGCAACGGCTGTCGAGCTGGATTCGATATCACCGTCGTACGTTGGGGAATCGACGCCCTCATCTGACGAGATAACTGCAGCGATTCTGGGTGTCTGATGGCGATTCCGATGTTGAACCATGGTACGAGCCTGTGATACGGAGAGAGTGCTGGACGCTGGATGGGTACGAGAGACTGGGACAGACATTGCTGATGCAGCGTCGTCTGTTAGAGGATCATTGTCCTCTGTTATATATATATACTATAATTAGTTAGAACAAGAACAAGAATATGGGAAGCAGACCTTCACTAGCGTCGTATGCTGGAGAGTCAAGTTGAGGATGTTTGTTCATGGCAAAGGATCTCTTGCTATGGAGAGTTTTTCTATGAGTACTTGTCTCCTCCATTGGCGTTGACTTTGGCTTTCAGCACGTGCCAAATAATGTCACGTGGTCATTTCACTTTTTGTCTTGTCGAAAAAAAAAAAAGAAATACCGATCTGCCAGTGCTGAGTGCTGAATGCGTCCATGAGACGACGTCTCTCTCGTTTATTTATATCTCGTATGATTCTCCACTCATCAACTTTATCTCGCCAGCCTTCCACAGCTTTCGTTCGCCAGATAACTACAGCCAACTCTCTCAGTACAGAGATTGACTTGGACGTACCAGAAGACATCGACGACCAGATCTTATCCAGCATTTTCAAAAAGGATACTCCAAAAGATATAACACCTACTCTTTATGCCGGCTCGAGGTACGACTGGCGCAGCCGCGCCTCCTCTAGGAAAAATCCAGGCGGACTTATAGACCCACCCCTCCCTTCCAAAGGTAACACACGATATTCCAGGCGTATAGATCCAGTTATTGAAGATGTACCCAATCCTTGGCATGAGGCTGTCCAAAATTACAAACTTCGGTAAGAACATTTCGTTTTTGCTGTCTTTGATTTTTCCGTTCATCTTTGTTTCATACTAGGTTCCTCGATTTACTCAAGGCAGAGGAAGAGGAAGAAAGAAAGCTAATCAATTCTAGACTTGCAGAGTGGCCTTTGGATAAACTTCAAAAGAACGGTTACTGTCTGACAGGCCTATCTGCCTTTTGGCTCGATGCCCCTCAGTTCGGAAAACGTGTTGCGGCTTTTACTAAAGGTCCTGGGGTGACCTTACCTTATCATCGTTTTGAGTGAATTTACATATCTTTCTTTTCATTACATGTTTGACTCAGATGTTATTAGTAACGGAACACAAATCCTATTGTCCAGGTTAGACCCGTTGAAGGAAAAACCACAAAGAGGAAGTATTATTCGAACCACAGAAACGGAAGTGAGAATCACTTTTGATGAAGAAAGTGATTTCGATTTTAGTGAGGAGGAGTGGAGGCGCATGGTCTGGAGGTGCGCTTTATTTTCTCTGTATCCTGGGACTTGACTAAGACTTTATCAGAATAGACTTGGTCAACACAGACATCGCATACAAGCGTATGTATGCGGCAATTAAACGACTCTCGAGCGACCCACAAGTTCATGAACGAGAGTCTCGGACTACTACTACTGAAGTGATACTAGAGGGGACTTATTTGCGTGATATCCTGCTTTCCGCCTTCGCAACTGACCTCGAGCATGTGCCTAATTCTCTGGACCCTCAGACAATCGATGTTGCTTGTGACAGGCTACCTCTAGCATCCGAATCGGTTTCCGCTTTCCCGCCGCAAGGCCTGCCAGGAGCGTTCGCTGCTGATCAGTTTATCCAGTCATGGGCTCGAAGATATTCAGATTCGAAGGATCCACTTGTAGTAGAAGGTGATCCCGATTTGTCTGGCTTGAATGAGACTCAACGTCGAGCTGTTGCCATGATGCTTGGAAAGCGAGTCAGCCTAGTGCAAGGAGTGAGTTTGGAAGAACAATGAACATTATAGAGCTGACCAAGTAGCTCTAGCCGCCTGGCACGGGCAAGACCAAGACAATTATCGAAGCAGTCAGGTTGCTGAAGGTGATTATCATTTGTTTTCAACTGGACAAGTGATCAGACTAATTGCTGTGTCCAGGTCCATTTTCAAGTCCCACAGCCCCTACTTGTATGCACATATACCAATGTTGCCGTCGATAATCTTGTCGAAGGACTATCGGGAACGCCCATCGCCCCCTTACGTATTGGGTATGGTGCCAAAGTCAAGCCGTCGCTTTTACCATTCACGTTAGAATACCAATTCGATGCCCATCCACTAAAGAAAGATGTTGATAAGTTGACGGACGACGTTGCAAAGCTTCAAGAGTACATTATCCGTACGCAAGAGAGACTGAAGGAGTTGAATCCATATGGCCCACAATCATACAAATTGACAAGACGAATCGTTGAAATGGAAGCCGGTGTGAAACGGAAGAGAGGGCGTATTTGGGCCTTGAAGATGGAGATTACGAGAGATATCATTAGTAAAGCGGATGTGGTGCGTGCTTTTGAAGTGGGTCGGGCGTTGTTGGTAGTGATGAAGATGGTGAACAGATTTGTACTACTTGCATCACGGCCGGATCGTCGTCGCTCCGTGTGATCGATTTTCCTGTTGTGTTCCTTGACGAGGCGAGTATGAGTACGGAGCCTGCGTCATTGATTCCACTCATGAAAGGCGTAAGTCTGTTGTTTTCCGTTGCGTTGATTTATCTCACTAGATTGGATAGTCACGACACCTCGCTTTGATAGGTGATCATAAACAACTTCCTCCGGTTATTACCAGTAAAGAGGCTCAAGCGGGAGGTTTGAGTATTAGTTTATTCGAGCGGCTTATAGAAGCGAAGAGTACGTGGTTTGTTCGTCGCTTTGGATTTAATGCCTGAATTTGTCTATATTATAGCTGTACCTACAATCATGCTTGACAAACAATATCGCATGCACCCTTCCATCTCGCGTTTTCCCTCACGCGAGTTTTACAACTATTCGCTACTAGATGGGACAATGAGCCTGGATGGACAAGTATCAGCGACGTTACTTCCTCCGACATCTAGTCACCTCGAGATCAATCCTGAGACTGGCGATCGACCGTCTGTTATATTCTTAGATCACAGTGGGAATGAAGAGATGAAGGATCGAAGTAGGGTAAATTATAACGAGGCGAGGATCGTATGTGCGATAATTGAAGACCTATTAATGCAAAATCCTGTATGTCACGTCTAGATTATCATCTTGTGTGTACTGTCACTGACCCTGGCTATAGGAAATGACGGGGCATGATATTGGGATCATCGCGCCGTATGCCGCGCAAATATCTCTGCTGACGCGTCTGCTGAAAGGTAACAAGGATTATCGAGATCAGTTGAAAGAGCTTGTAGGACCTGTGCGGGCGCTGCAGGTCGGAAATATTGAGGTGAAGACTGTGGACGGATTTGAGGGGCGGGAGAAGGACGTCATTATCTTCTCGACGGTACGAAACAACGCTTCTGGGCATATTGGATTCCTTGCAGATCGACGGCGAATGAATGTGGGACTGACACGAGCGAAGCGCGGGTTATTCATTGTGGGAAGTGTGGGGACATTGAAGAAAGCAGAAGTTAGAACGAATCAGAGCAGAAGACCGAATGAAGAGCGGGAGGTGTGGGTAAGGTATATGGATTGGCTAGCGCAGAGCGGTGCGGTGAAGCTTTTGCGTGGGGAAGTGCTACAGAACATACTATTTCCGGGGGCTGCACGGACATCACATCACGTTCGATAACGTAGCATCATACTCCCCTTCATTTCATTTTATTTTTGGGTTCTCTTTTTTTTTTTTTTCGTGGGGATCCTCTCCATACGTCTATCCGCCCACAGCATGGGATCGATGCCACTTGTACACATGTAAACAGTACATCATGATTAATACCCGCCTAAGGAATTTACAATAACAGGGAGTAATTTGACTATTGTAGTTTGGATGGAGTTAAGGAGAAGAGTGTTGGCATGACCACAATTAATGGGGATGTAGGAGAGCTGTTTGGGATAAGAAGAGGAGCGGACCTCGAGGTGGGCATGCACTGAAAAGGAAAGTATAATGATTGGGAAACGTAACACTTGGTAGTAGATCATACTGTGGAAGCTTGGGAAGTACAGCTACAAGTGGTTGGATAGCGAAAGCTGGGCACATGCGCATAGTCTGGACTGTGCATATCATATATACCCGCGGTGATACGAGTGATGATCGAGCAAGGACAAGGGGGAAATGAAGAGAATATTTTCACGTAAGCACATAGAACATCACTAAAAGAGGATATATAGGGGAAGCGGAATGAAATGAAGATGGGATTTGGGCATTGGTGATTGATCGGACTCGCAATATATATGGATGGGGTATATGACGGGACTTGTGTAGATTTAATGCAAAGATTTATGGAGACATGAGCGGATGGAATGTGAAGCTGAGGGATGGATACGAGTTACGTGAAGTATGGATGTTAATGTCGAAATCGACTGTATATCTGCTGGCGGCGTAAAGGAGGGTCGGAGTGGCGGGCACGATCGTATCGGGAGTAATATAAAATCAAAGTTACAGAATGTTTTCGGCGGTGGTCCGGCGCCGAATCAAGGCGTATCAATGGATCTGAATTGTTCCAGTTTGCTGCTTGGCAAACGGTTACGAAGCGGAAAAGTTTTCTGGAGGGGAAGAGGGATGGTGAAAAAAAAAAGATACCCGTGCACGTGGTGTTGTTACGCGAGCAACAATGATGAGCAACAATAGAGCAGGTTATGGACAGCTAAACCTATTGGAGGAATTTATAGATCATTAAAAAATCGTCCTTTGGTGCTTGACAACGGCTTCGCGACAGTCCTTGGTGCTTGGGGTAACGTAACTTTGTGTAACTTGGCGTACTTAAAGTGGAATTAGTCTGGTGATGGCCGAATACAGTTCGATACAAATTTTGTATTTGAGTAACCTTTCCCGTCCCACACGGAGAGCGCTCATCGCGACAGACGCTATGTTCATATGCGTCAATTCTAATTCTTGACGGTGGCGGTGCCTGTTTCTTTATCGCAGCCAATGGCCACGGCGGTCAGGGTAGCCTCAGAGACCCTTCAAAAAAATTTTCGTTCTGAGAAGATATAATACCTCGATCTTAATGTATATTGCAAATGGTGGCAGAGTTCCCGTTGATGTCATGAATACACTAGGTACTGGTCGCCGCTGCCGCCGCCGCAAGTCAAGATAACGTCGAAACACAGACGAATTAAATTCGAAATGATGGAAAGTATACGCGTACCGTACTCAATTCTCCTTATGATTGCCGCTTTTATCGAGAAGATCCTTAGATTAGATCCTACCCGCACCGCCTTCTTGACGCCTTCTTGACGATCCCTGGCAGGGCAAGAAAATCTTTATATATGTAAATGTATATATGATGGTAATATATTCATATAACAGCCGTTCAACTTGTCTCCCAGAACGTCGACCCCCACTCCCATCATCCATGCCTTCTCAGTCCGACTCCCCCACCTCATACGACATGCGCAGCTTTCCCCAGTTTCTCACCTCTCCGTCCCCCCCACCGTCCTACCCGACCACAGGCTCCAACATACTTATGGGTCGCAGTTCCTATCAGCTCTTCATGTCAACTCGTAGCAGAGTCATACGCGTATGTCTTCCCCTTCGTTTATGCTTAATCCTGTCGTTTCATTTCGCTTCCTCCTCTCTCTCTCTCTCCCTCCCTACTCAATAGATTTTTAACCTTCCAAAAGACGCGTCAACTTACCTTACTTTCCTCTTCCACCCCGCGACACCTCACGCCCCTGTCTCTCTCTGGTCTCTACGCGAGGAGTATGGTGGCCGCCCGCCTGGAGAGGAACATTCAGTTTGGGCAGTCTTCAAGACCCATGAACAGGTGAGTTATATTCCCGCCATAACGCAAATCTGCCGCCGCTATCGTATATCCCGATCGCATTCTTGTCTCACTATCTTCCGCAGGCATCCGCTGCGTTGGTCTTGTCCGGTGGCTCAGTGTCAGTGGCAACTGCACTAGAGTCGGATCTTGAACCCTTCTTAAAGCTGAGCAAGGTCGAGTTAAGGAGACATGTAAGCAAAATCTTATAAATCTACTCCCGTCTTTTTTCTCCCCTTCGTCCCTCATCTTCCCCCCTTTTTTACCCCTTTTCTTTTGCTCATCGTATATTCCAGTCTGTCCCCAATATTACTCCACCAGCCTCTCGTCAATCATTTCTGACATCCATGCAACCGCCTGCAATGTCCCCAGTTTCAGAGCTCCCTCGCCTTCCGTATCCCGTTCGCCAATCTCACTCTATATCCGACCTTCGGGCGCGAGGTATGGAATCCGGCGAGGACTACGGCTTTACCCTCTCCAGTAATCCACCTAATCCCCGCAACTCCTTTAGGCAAGGCGACTGGATGTAAGTTTAACAACCTCATCGTCTGTCCATTTGCTGTATTCGTTCACACTGCTCATCCAGATGCGGTAGTGTTAAATGCGCTGCTCACAATTTTATGCGAAATTCCATCTGCATAGGCTGCGGCAACCCTCGTCCTGCTTCCTCGTCCCCCTCCAATACGCTCGCTTGGCCAAGAGTCGCCGCATCTCCTCGATTCAATGGTGTTTCACCTTCAGAATTTATCAATGTCGGTGCACATCCTGTTGAACAAACCCCGCGTTACACCGAGTACGAAAGTCTCAACTTTATTTCGCCCTCATCCGTGTCCGCCACAATGTCCCGGAATGGTCTTGGTCAGATTCCCCCGTACTCGTCGCGAGCTCCTGCCTTCCCGCCTTCCCCGCCTACCAATCCATCCGCTCTACCTTCTACAGTCTTTCCCTCATGCGCTGCCTCCAATCCGGCCTCTCTCAATGTTGCTGCCGCTGCCGTCGCGCTCAAATTGCCATCCATCCTCACCCCATCTGGTCGCGCATTTAGTATCGGGGGTAAAGTACAAAATGTCTCAAGTGATCCTCTTACTCCCTGTGTCATGTACTGGCCAGATAATGAACCTCTCCCCGAGCCAGGTCAAATCAGGCCGCTCAGCAATATTGGTACACAGCCACCACCTATATTGAATACTGGCAATAAGGGACCCATCGAACAACAGCCGGGCGACTGGTTATGTCGCAAGTGTGACTATCTGGTTTGTAACCTCTCTCTTTCAGTCGTTTTTGAATCTGATCAATTTTTCCTTTAGAACTGGAGGCGTCGCAAAGTCTGCCAGACATGTTTTCCATGTGCGTTGACCTTCTTGGCTGATTTCATGCACCATTACTAATTTTTTATTGGTCTTCAGATGCTGAGGGCAATACTGATGGGGTGTCTGCAAGTGTACAGGCCGAACGTATTGCGATGTTGGCACAGGTTCTCGGCGTATCTCAATATCAATCCCAGCAGCCGTCTCCTCCCCAGGCTGCACCTCAACTCTTGGCCAATCAGCCGCAACCACAACCAGCGCAGCAACTCTCCATCCGCACTGGGCACCGTTCCTCCATCTCCACACCGCCAAACGATGCAGTGGATTACTTGTACTGCAGCCCAACTTCGCCAGGTGTCTCGTCCCCAGAGTCCGATTTCCTGCCCACCAATCGTCCCTTGCTGCCTTCATTTTTAGACGACGATGATTATGCGACCAGCCCGACGACTTCGCCGTCCTCTATTGGATCTAGCTCGCCGCAGTCAACCCGCGGGGCTACTCTGCGTAAAGAACCCTCTTCGTCATCCCTGTCTTTTGGAAATGGATCATCGATTTGGGCCCTAAAAAGCGAGGAGGTTGGAACCACCACCACCACCACCATCACCACACGATAGTGTGAGTTCATACCTACTTGAGCTGCGTGTCTCATCGTTGACAATTTCATTCAGTCACCTCGGCTCGTTTCTCAGCTTCTGTATAATTAGCTTATACCAATATTATCGTACACAAGAACGCGGACTCTGGATCATCTCGCCGGAAGAAGAAAGACAACTGGGCAAGAACGCGTCCCTGGGAATCCTTACCTAATGTGAAGAACTCGAATCGTCAAACTAAACGGTGTATCATTTCGCCTCATCTCTCCTCTCCTCTCATCTCTCGTAGCATGACATCCTGCCTGTTATCATCGTTTGTGGTTTTCCTTTGTCCCCTCTATCTCATCGCATATGCACCAGTTGAATTAGACGTTTTGGAACTCAATCTTGGAATACTCTATGCATGTCTGTTACTTATATTTTTAATGCATTTGTCTTTCGTAGTCCCCTCTCACATTCCATGAAAGATAAAGCATGTACAATAGTGAGTGTGTTGATCTGTAACACCGCACTAAGCCTCTCGCCGGTTGCATTTCAAGTACACCATTCTCGCATTTACCACATTGTACAGAGCAGTGTTTTAATGACATGGGTATGGCCTACTAATGGCCTGAACCAAAGCTCACAATATAGGGATGTTCAGAAAAAGTACTAGTCGGCAGTGACATTTTGTCGCGGTTTGCCATTTTTTTCGTGTTCTAATCGCCAATCTCGTTCCCGCGGGTCAGGAAAAAATGGCGACCAGTGACAGCCGCGACATGTTTCTTTTTTCAAAACAAGTAGATACTTCATCAAATTTGTATTGGAAATTTACAAAAATTCAATTATATTTGATATAAGAGCATCAAAAACATTACATCTAAGTGTACAATTTCCTGGTGAAATATATCTTGTGCACTTTGGCACATCCTTAATTTTAGTCCTTCCTTGAGTAATAATGATTCTCAAATAAACCTATTAGAGTCCAAAATAACTTCTAAACAGTGTTGTGACTGACCCAGGTAATTACCATTTGGGTAATAATCAAAGTTAATTTGATTTTTTTTACCATATCTGACCATGGATCAGTGGGTAAAAAAGGGTAAATGTCTATGAAATTCACACTAGGTCTCCTATTCATTATCAGACACCTTGATGCAGTTCAGAGATATGTCGGTAACCTTTGATGTGCCTTCCAAACCATCATTCTCTGTCCCAGGCCCCAAATGGCTCAGTATTTCACAGAACTCCAGCTCTTCTCTGTAATTTCAGACCCCCTGTATCCAGAACATGTCCCATCCTGCTTCAACTGACCAATTAAACATGTCTGCAATCACAATTGGGTTTCTCTGGCCAAAGTATATCTTTACCTGTTAAAAAAAGATCAATTTGTTAATCTATGGATGAGGAAATGACACACATACATGAGGTACAATTTGGGACTCAGTGTTAAGAACAGAAAACTGACTGATGTCAGAAGACTGACAGGGACTGAATGGATGGACTTGGCTTCAGCTTATGTGCTGTGTCCTTGCAAGTTACTTGTTAGGGTACGTACACAGTGGGTCTCTGGAAAAACCCGCAGATTATCCGGTAGGACTTGGCTTCAGCTTATAGGCTGTGCCCTCACGAGATTGTGTTGTCCAATTTCAGACAGGTAGATGGGAATCCCAGGGAGTCTGGGCAGGGGTCGTGGGTCGAGGGGTTGTAGGTCGGAGGTCGTGGGTCGAGAGGTTGTGAGTTGAGATTGGTAAGAGAGTTAGATGCACCGGAGCCCATGGGCTCTGACTAGTGTGAGCGGTGTAATTCAAGTAGGAGTTTAAAGCGGAAAATGTATTAGATTACTGGAGGGAATCTAAGCCGATTTTCTAACTGGATTGTATGTACAACATCTGCCAGTTTAAATAGACCGTGGAGTGAATGACATACCAAATCCAGTAATGATGAAACAAAACATAAAACAGGAATAGTAAACACCAAGTTTGGTGTTAGGAATGGGACAAAACGGAGCGGAGTCCGAATAGTGACAAATCATAAACCATAATGGGAAATGGAGTGGGAGCGGAGTCCAAATTGTGACAGGTCATTTGACTAAAATGGGAATGGGGCTCTGTTAGAAGGAAGACAGGTTTTCTGAGTGGGGTCCGGTGACTGACGCGCGGGGCAAGGTTGGACATAGACAGGGACAGAGTCCGGTGGGTTTTCCAGTGACTGAAACACAACGTAATGAAGTCGAACATAGACAAGTCTGACATACGGAGTTCGGTGGGAATTACAGTAAACTGACAATGGGTGCGTATAGGGCGCAGTTGCGTATAAGTTAATGCCCGGAGTCCGGCAGGATTTCTGGTCATAACATTACTGTCAGATGTCCTTAAATTTCAGGCAGGTGGGAAACTAAATGCTATTGAATAATCCTCTTGGTAAGTCACTGATTGGAAACCGAAGGATAGTTGGGGGTTGTAGGGCCAGAGACTGAGAGTGAGCAAGCGCAAGCAGAGGTGGAGAGCGGGATACTTAGAGTGAGACTATGGGAGAAGTATATGGGTGTTCTGAGTTGATATTCTGATTGCCTAGTAGCTATATTACAGTGGGTTTATATACAGTGACTCACAAAACCTTTCCAATATTTGGAGTTTGCATATTGGCAGATTGCTACCAGGGGAGAGAAAATAGCAAAACATTTCAAAAATTCACACTGGATAGCTAAACATGTATAGAATCATGGTCTAGAGTATTATTACATAATATGCATTTTTGGGTATGCTACAAATAGTTTAGTCAGGCCTGCTCATTGGAAAGGTTTTGTGGCTGATGATTTTGATACAATATATACTATATAAACTGGCCAAATCACATTTCTTTGTTGATTCTATTCAATATGGTCACATGACTTGTTGATCTATAGTCAATTTTGATATTACTGTCTCTTCACATTGCCAGCAATCCATCATGCACTCCCTCTCTCCTGCTCAACAACAATATATTATCTCTCTACTTGAAGCTGGCCATTCCACTCCATCCATTGCCTCAATCTGTTACGACCGTGTCGCAACCCTATCGGCCCCGAGGTTATCGCCACTTGTCAACGTTTCAAGTCATCCTCTCGGAAACCATCGGCCCCGAAGCTGACGAATGTTTCGTGAAGATCAAACTCCATTTACGCCCACGTCAAATAACTCGTATTGTCTGGTCAAACTTTGATATGTACGTCCCTTTTATTATGTTGATCCGTTCAATCTTATGTTTCGCATATGTCTATCTATATTTGTAGTCCTCGAAACATTTCCTTTTATCGTAATCCCGCTCTCGGTTATCATCGGCCTCCGAACTAATCATAAACTTCCCGTTCCTAGTCAAGCTTATTGTTAATACCGTGTTCCGCCCTTCTCCCCATTAGTATTTTCCAGACGCCTGTTACTTGTATATGAACCCGCTGTAATTGTAGTTACTAGGCAATCAGAATATCGACTCAGAATACCCTCATACACCTGTATCAGTCTCATACTAAGACTTCCCCCATCCGCCTTCGCGTGCGCTCGCCCACTCCTGGCCCCGACCCCTTGGCCCGAACGCCCGACTTGTCCTTCGATTCCGATCGGTATCACGCCGAAAGGTACTCACTAGGACTAGTCTTCGCCCGCCCGAAATTTAAGGACATCCTACGGATATTTGCGAGGGCGCAGCCCATAAGCTGAAGCCAAGTCCTTCCGATCGGTCCCTGTCGGCCACCGACATTAGTCAGTTTCCAGTTCTTAACAATATATTCTGATTTCACACTCGCATTTTCCATCTAAACATGCCTCCGAGGAAAAATGCCAAGCCTAGCGGCGAAGCAGAATCTTCCACTCTCAAGTCTCCTTTTCTGTATACAGCCCGAGCTACTCAGAAAACTCCGCTACCAGAAACCTCCGAAGAATCTCGCTTTGTGGAGATTACCGGCGATGCTGAAGAAGTAACTGAAGCAACCGATCCTGAAGCAACTGAGGAGATTAACAATCAACCAGTTTCGGAACACGAACCCGAGGATGGCGACCAACCTCAGGCTAGTGGCTCCAAGAAGTCTGCAAAGAAGAAACCGGCTCTCGACCCTGAAGAAACATGGGAATTGTTTTCAGGTACACTAGGATCCCTTAATGAATTCCTTAAAAGCAATATCAAGGAAAAGGAACCTGGGCAAACCCGAGTCAACAAACCCGAGCCATTTACTGGCTCAAACCTGAAGAAATTACCAACATTCCTTATGCAATGTCGATTCAACTTTCGGACCGCCCGGCTGCATTCGCAACGGATGACCGAAAGGTAAACTTCGCACTCTCATACCTTAAGGATTCCGCAGCAGCCTGGTTCGAACCCGCATTTTCTGGCCTCACCTCTGAAGACCCCGATTGGCTCCACGATTGGGATGCCTTTGTCGAGGAACTCGAAATTAACTTCGGCCCCTACGACCAAACCGGCGATGCAGAAACCGCGCTTTCTAATCTCAAAATGAAAGACACTCAGCGCATCACCGATTATATTGTCCAGTTCAACAACCTTGCCGCGCGTTGCGACTGGGGCGATTCGGCCCTCCGTTACCAGTTTTACTCCGGCCTTCCGTCTCGCCTCAAAGACGAAGTTTCCAAAGGAGAGACCGGCAAGCCGAAAACCCTCCCTCTCATGCGCCTGAAAGCCCAAAACGCAGATGCTCGATACTGGGAACGACGTTCGGAAATCAGTCGCGAAAACCCGTCGGACAAAAAATCATCGGACAACAAAAATGCCAATAAGTCTGGTAATCAAAACACCAATAACACTGGCAACTCAACTTCCGATAAGAAGTCCGAAAACAAAGGGTCTAATGACAAAAAAGGTAAGGGCAAACAGTCGAATAAGTCTCAAGACAAAGACAAACCCGACTTAACTGGCAAACTCGGCTCTGATGGCAAGCTCCTACCACAGGAAAAGCAACGCCGAATGGACAACAACCTTTGTTTGTTGTGTGCAGATCCCGGACACCGAGTCGCCGCATGCCCAAAAGCCACAAAAGCCCGATCGGCCAATACGGCCACGACCTCACAACCGGCCAAGCCGGCTGCCGAGTCGAAAAAAGATTAAGCAACTCTCTGGATTCCGTGCGGTTGGAGAGTTGTGTTGAATCTCCTCGCACACCGGAAAATTGTCATCTTAACGCATCCGCCCTGTATGATCCTAATTCTTTGTTCATAAATCTTACTTTGGAACCTCTCGGGAGTTTCACTTTTCGAGCTCTCATAGATTCAGGTTCAACCCATTGTTTTATAGATACAAGTTTTTCCCGAAAAAAACAGTTGAAAACTTATGCAATAGATCCGATTCTGCTCCGACTTTTTGATGGTACCTCAAACTCCGTAATCTCGCAAGCCTGCGAACTCCGACTTCGGTTCCCGTGTGGAACCTTTCAGACAGTTACGTTTTTTGTAACACAGTTGGACTCAAGCTGCTCCGTGGTTCTAGGACATAACTGGCTCACCCGCTACAATCCGTTGATTGATTGGGTATTGGGCAGTATCCATTTCCGAACCCCATCGGCACCCGATACGACTGGTCCGTTTCCGCCTGTTTCGGCAAATATGGCCTCTACAGCACCTCCGGCCCCCGTGGCAAATCCGAGCTCTTCGCCGCCCGTCTCTCTAATAAACGCCGCAGCTTTTATGAGAGCCATCAAGCTGGACGGCTCCCGAGCATTTACAGTCAATCTTAAAGTTGACGAAGTCACCGGTCGCTTTGCATCCCCGGTGACTGAACCGACCGCAGATTTAGAAGGTGTTCCTAAAAAATACCATGAATTTGCAGATGTCTTCAGTAAACAAAAAGCCGATCGACTCGCCCCTCACAGGCCTTACGATTTGAAAATTGATATTGAAGATGGTTCACATCCGCCCCTAGGCCCAATTTATCCTCTCTCGCAGTCCGAATTATCGGCTATCCGAGATTTCTTGGATGAACATTTGGCTATAGGTTTTATCCGACCCTCAAAGTCTCCTTATGGAGCCCCTGTCCTATTCGTTCGGAAAAAAGACGGTTCCCTTCGACTTTGCGTTGACTTTCGAGGACTAAACGCGATTACTCAAAAAGACAAGTACCCATTACCATTAATCTCCGATTTACTCGACGCCCCTCGGAAGGCCCGAATTTATACAAAGATAGATCTCAAACACGCCTATCATTTGGTTCGGATCGCCGAAGGCGACGAATGGAAAACGGCTTTTCGCACTCGCTATGGCTCCTTTGAATGGTTAGTAATGCCTTTCGGCCTCACCAACGCTCCGTCGGTCTTTCAACGTTTTATCAACGACGTCTTTTCCGACCTCCTTGACGTCTTTGTCATTGTGTACCTAGACGACATCCTCATCTTCTCCGAAGACCCTACACTTCATGATGAACACGTCCGTGAAGTCCTCCGAAGACTCCGAAAACATGGTCTTTTTGCGAATGGTAAAAAATGTTCTTTTGATGTCGACACGGTTGAATACTTAGGCTTCATGATGGGACCCGATGGTCTCCGCATGGACGACGCTAAAATTCAAGTCATTCAAGATTGGCCGGAACCCCGAAAGGTTAAAGATATTCAATCCTTTTTAGGCTTCGCCAATTTTTATCGCCGTTTCATTCACAATTACTCAAAAATTACCGTTCCACTCACTCGTCTTACTCGCAAAGACACCCCGTGGAATTTCTCCGAAGAATGCCGATCGGCATTCCAGGAATTGAAAAGTGCGTTTACATCCACCCCTATTTTGTCGCACTGGAAACCCGACGTTCAACTCATCGTGGAAACTGATGCTTCGGACTATGCGCTTGCCGCGATATTGTCCATTCTGGACACCGATGGTGAAGTACACCCAGTAGCTTTTCTGTCTCGCACATTTTCGGCGCCCGAACTCAACTACGACGTTCACGATAAGGAATTACTCGCAATATTTGAAGCTTTCAAGACATGGCGACATTATTTGGAGGGCTCGGCCCACCCGGTAGATGTTATTACAGACCACAAGAATTTAGTTTACTTTTCAACCACAAAACTTCTCACCCGTCGACAAGCTCGATGGTCCGAATACCTCTCCGCTTTCAACATGGTAATTCGCTTCCGTCCCGGCCGCCTTGGTGGAAAACCCGACGCTATGACTAGACGATGGGACGTCTATCCTAAAGAGGGGAGTAGCGACTACGCCACAGTTAACCCGCATAATTTCAAACCTATGTTTTCATCGGAACAACTGTCCGCATCTATCCGAGCCACTTACCTCATTCATCCAGTCTTGCGAAGTGTTATCCTTATGGATACCGAAAAGTTACATCAAGATATACTATCGGCAATTCCATTAGACCCGGTCACCAAAGCACACCTCGATAACCCGTCCGACCCCGATCAGCCCCGATGGTCATTAGACTCACAAGGTTTCATTAGACTTGACAATCGCATTTATGTACCGGATTCCGACACCCTTCGGCTGCGAATCCTACAACATAAGCACGACCACCCAATCTCAGGACATTTCGGCCTCAATAAGACCCTCTCACTCATTAGAAGAGAATATACATGGCCCGGCATCCGAGATTTTGTTAAGCACTATTGTAAATCCTGTACTACGTGTTTACGCTCTAAATCACAGCGACACAAACCATATGGCCTACTCAAACAATTACCGATACCGGAAAAACCCTGGAACTCGATTTCTATGGATTTTATCGAGCACCTACCGGCATCCGAAGGTCACACAGCAATCCTAGTTGTTGTGGATCGGCTCTCAAAGCAAAGTATTTTCATTCCAACATATGACACGATAACATCTGTACAGTTAGCTGAATTATTCGTTACCCATGTATTTTCCAAGCATGGCGTTCCGTCGCATGTCACATCCGATCGTGGATCCGAGTTTGTCTCTCACTTCTTTAGGTCACTCGGAAAAGCACTAGACATGAAGTTACATTTCACTTCGGGCTATCACCCGGAAGGCGATGGACAAACCGAACGCATGAATCAAACCTTGGAGCAATACATCCGTGTCTATTGCAACTATCAACAAGACAATTGGAAATCACTACTACCGCTGGCCGAATTCGCATACAACAACGCACCGAATGCCACTACTGGCATTTCGCCTTTCTTCGCAAATAAAGGCTACAACCCCAACATCGCAATCCACCCGGAACGCGATCTCGCATCCACCCGTGCTCAAGACTTTGTTACAAACCTCGACGAGCTACATCAAGAACTTCGTAAAACTATCGCAATGGCTCAAGAACGATACCAACGGTCTGCAGATAAAAACCGACTTCCACCTCCTGATTTCAAGATCGGAGACCGAGTATTCATTAAAGCTGAGTTTTTCCGAACTACTAGACCTTCTAAGAAGCTCTCTGAAAAATATTTAGGTCCTTTTGAAGTTATAGCACAAGCCGGCACGCTTTCATGGACGCTTCGGCTCCCCGACAACATGCGTGCAGTGCACCCGGTATTTCATGTATCTATGTTAGAACCTTGTGTTCCTAACAATATACCGGATCGCATACAGCCACCACCTCCACCCGTGATTATTGATGGGGAACCCGAATTCGAGATATCAGAAATCCTAGACTCAAAAATCGACAATCGCCGACGCTCATGCAAATTACTTTATTTGGTCAAATGGGCTGGCTATGAAGGTACAGATGAAGAAACTTCATGGATCCTAGCTACAGAGCTCGGTAATGCCTCGGAAATCGTTTTAGGGTTTCACCAAGCTTATCCGAACAAACCCGGTCCTCTCAATTCCTTATAAGTCTATCACGCGGTATCCGACCTTTTTCCGACTATGCCTTATGTTTTCACGCTATGATTTGTTTGTTTAAAAAGAAAAACCGATATATTTCACTATCTAAGTTTCTCCCTCTACAACTCCTCGTCCTCCTCTCCCTCTTCGTCATCGGACTCCGAAGGCGTTGTAGCCTTGCGCTAACAGATATTGTCAGTAAGGTTCGCAAAAGACACCGGAGCCGACTCACTTTTCCCTCCCGCTTCTTTTTTGCCGCCTCCTCCCGTGCCCGATCGGCCTCCTGCTGCTTGTTCTTTGCAAGCACTGCTTCCCAGTGCTTGCGCGCGGCCTCTTCTGCCGCCTGTTTCTTTTCCTCGGCCACGATGGCCGCCAACTCCTCCTTCTCTTTCCGCTCCTCCTCTTCACGCGCCTTTTTCTTCTGCTCGAGTATACGCCGACGCTCCTTCGCGTTCGCCGTACCACTCGGCGCCGACATGGGCGCAACTGTTAACCTAACCGGGAAGGGCTTTGACCCCGAGCCTATGGTCATGGTGGTTAAAGGAAGGGAAGTGGAATTTCAAGCGCCAGGAACTCTCAAACTTTTATATGCAAACTTTTGCCGAGTCACATGATGTTTGACACACCCAGCCGTACCCGACAAGTTTTTACGTACGGGATCTAGATTTTCGGCCTCCTTGGGATTTCGGCCAAAAGGGGAGATACTGTTACGACCGTGTCGCAACCCTATCGGCCCCGAGGTTATCGCCACTTGTCAACGTTTCAAGTCATCCTCTCGGAAACCATCGGCCCCGAAGCTGACGAATGTTTCGCGAAGATCAAACTCCATTTACGCCCACGTCAAATAACTCGTATTGTCTGGTCAAACTTTGATACGTCCCTTTTATTATGTTGATCCGTTCAATCTTATGTTTCGCATATGTCTATCTATATTTGTAGTCCTCGAAACATTTCCTTTTATCGTAATCCCACTCTCGGTTATCATCGGCCTCCGAACTAATCATAAACTTCCCGTTCCTAGTCAAGCTTATTGTTAATACCGTGTTCCGCCCTTCTCCCCATTAGTATTTTCCAGACGCCTGTTACTTGTATATGAACCCGCTGTAATTGTAGTTACTAGGCAATCAGAATATCGACTCAGAATACCCTCATACACCTGTATCAGTCTCATACTAAGACTTCCCCCATCCGCCTTCGCGTGCGCTCGCCCACTCCCGGCCCCGACCCCTTGGCCCGACGCCCGACTTGTCCTTCGATTCCGATCAGTATCACGCCGAAAGGTACTCACTAGGACTAGTCTTCACCCGCCCGAAATTTAAGGACATCCTACGGATATTTGCGAGGGCGCAGCCCATAAGCTGAAGCCAAGTCCTTCCGATCGGTCCCTGTCGGCCACCGACATTAGTCAGTTTCCAGTTCTTAACACAATCACTGGTTTTGGCATTGGTACTATCTCCAGACTTCGCTCTAAGCACCTTCCTACCCTTCCCAAATCAACTGGAGGTCATCCCAAGAAACTCTCTGCTACCAACATCCATCATGCAGTCCATCTAATCACATCTGGAAAGGCTGAAACTGCAGTGGACATAGCCCAGAAACTTCAGACCATCACCAACAACCCTATTTCAGCTGAGACAGTTCAGAGGAGCTTGAAGAAAGCAGGGATGAAAGCAGTTGAGAAGAAGTAGAAGCCACTTTTGTCCAAGAGACATATGAAGGAGAGGCTTGACTTTGCTTTGGCCCACCAGCACTGGACTTTAGATGACTGGAGGAGGGTTGTGTGGTCTGATGAGACTAAAATAAATCGCCTTGGCTCAGATAGGAGGAAATGGGCATGGAAAAAGACTGGGGAAGGCCTGAATGAGAGGCTTGTTCAAGGGACAGTGAAGTTTGGTGGAGGATCAGTCATGGGTGCTTCATGTGGGAGGGTGTGGGATATGCCACCAGGATTGAGGGTAGAATGGATGGGGAACTTTACAGGAGCATCTTGGATGAAGACCTCCAAAACAGCATCAGGTATTACCAGTTGGACCCTGCTAAAATCATCTTTCAGCAGGATAATGATCCAAAACATACCTGCAAAAAGGCAAAGGAATGGTTTGAAAATAATGGAATGACTGTCCTACCATGGCCTGCCCAATCCCCAGACCTCAATCCAATTGAGCATCTATGGGATTACTTGAAGAGAAAGCTGGGACAGTATGCCACTGCACCAAGTGGGATTCTGGAGTTGTGGGAGAGGATAGAGAAGGAGTGGGAAGATATACCAGCTTCTGAGTGTCAGAAGTTAATTGAAAGCATGCCAAGGAGGGTTGAGGCAGTCATAAAGGCCAAGGGAGGGTATACCAGGTATTAAAATATTGCATATATTGCATCATAATCATCAGCCACAAGACCTTTCCAATGAACAGGCCCGACTAAACTATTTTTAGCATGCCCAAAAATACATATTATGTAATAATATTCTAGGCCATGATTCTATACATGTTTAGCTATCTAGTGTGAATTTTTGATATTTTTTACTATTTTTTCTCCCCTGGTAGCAGTTTGTCAATATGCAAACTCCAAACATTGGAAAGGTTTTGTGAGTCACTGTACGAGTTATTGGTGTCTAGAAACTACTAACTAAGGGAAGAGTGGAAATATCATTGACAAATAGACTTGACTAGAAACTGGAAGGTTGCAATAAGATCAGAAGCCGTGATTAACTGAGAGTGGAATTACGAGAAAAGGAAATAGTCCAAGGGTTACAAGTATATATGGGCATAGGTGAAACATAGAGTAGAATGGATCATCATAAGTAAAAGGGGACATATCAAAGCATAACCAGATGGTACAAGTATAACTTGATAGGGGCATAAATGGGGATTGATTGCCATGGAGGTATACATCAGTGTCGGGTTATTGACAGTTTCCGATACAATGACTTGACCAATCACTTGAAGCACAGGCAGATGATAGTATCATCAGAAACTGTTGGGTTGTGATGCAGTCGTGACACTCAGAGGTAGTGTTGTCAGCCTCCATTGTGTGAAGAGTGGTGGAAGTTCTAACTGTTCTATATATGAATAATATCAACCGTTTAAGTACAATACGTAGGTGTATTGACTGTCTAAGTCTAATACAGGCCGAACAGGTATTGACTATTTAGTTCAATACAATTGAGTGAAGTAGCTATCTAAAGTAAAGTAGAAAGCTAAAACAAATAAAGGGAATCGACTGTTAAGTGCAATTCCAAATGACTGCTCGAGTGTAGAAAAGAGTAACAAGAGAGTCGAATGGTGTAGTCCACATGGATTGATATATAGATGGAGTTTCGACTGGTACAGTTCGAAACTCTGATTGCATGGATGGTTGAAGCCCATCTGTAATGGTCGAGATGATACCCCAATCACAACTTACGGGACACTAACTGGGTGTCTGGGTAAGTCATGGTTGCAGGGTAAAAGTGTCTGAGTTCTAATTACAGGTTCTAGAATACATGAGTCTGGTATGTATACGCCCACAAGAGTTGATGTACCGCATACATAGATCATCGAACTAATATAAGTATATAATAGAATAGAGAGAAAGAAGAAATAATAATGGGAATATAGTATGGGCTTATCCAGACTATATTTCCTGAGCATATTTCACCATACCTCTCACAGTGCTGTCAGAAATTGATTATTCTTCAATAAAGTTGAATAATATTCTACAGATCGAATCAAAAGCCTCGTTCGACGAAGTATATATTCACCCTGTCGATGAAGTAAGAGGCTATTACCAGTCGCGAGAACTCATGGAAGTATTTGTCGAAGTAGTTACGACAAGATAGATTACTAGTATCACTATTTTATAGATATTTCAACTGACTTCCCTCACTCCTTTCATAGCCCTTTTATGCTTTTCTTCGTATCGTTATGACTATGTTATGAACTAATAATGAAATCATACATGATGTCGAAATGAGACATGTTGAAAGAGATTCGATGTTGTTGAATAATGTTTGGGTTTGTCGAGTCGAATTCGATGAGTCGAAGAGTTGTCGAAAGTTACCTTTGAATATTTGTGACAGTTTTGTGACTTGTGACGGTTGTGACAAGTGCCCCCCAGGTCGAAGAGCTATGTCAAAGAAGGTGGCAAAGGATGCTTGGATCTCCTCCCCATGCGTCCTGCAAGGAACCTCCGAGGTGTAGGATAGCATTTCCCCAGGCAAGACACTTGGCACGAAAGGAGAGGGCAATGTCTTCCTGTTTTGAAACATCGCTGGTGGATGTCAACCCATCCAGTTTCTGGATTAAAGAGACCCAATGGCCATAGGCCTTCTGGCGTGTTCAAATGACAGCACGAATGTGGTCAGCGGAGGCGTCAGTGAGGTGAGTGATGAGAGGAGGCTGGGGGTGTAGTGACGGTGGGGCAGGAGTGAGAAGAGCACATCTCCACCAGAGGGAAGTCCTCCCGGGGTGTCGGAATCCGACAACAGATGCTCCAACAGGTCAACTAGGTCGACAGCTGAGTGGATCGGTGTGTGCTCAGGAAGGATACAGGAGGAGTCAACAAGCAGGGACCGAAACATGGAGAGCTCAACCCGCTCGATATCCTCTGCTAATCGCAGCTGTTCCTTAGGATTGTTGACGCACAAGTAAAAGGTACCCATGTGATCCGACAACACGAGAAATCCGCTATACCCTTGGACATGTCCTTTAAGAAGGGGGTGCCGCAAGGTTGGCCCCAGGCGCATTAATGTGCGTCCCACTGTGAAAATGTTGGAGGGGTAGTTGATGGACACATGCATCCAACCGGTCTGTAAGAAATGAGCCGAGTTGGCTGTGTCCCGAGAGTGAGGGGGAGAGGGTGGCTGTGATGGGGGGTGGCAAATGGGGTCGGCCGGGAAAGGGTCAAGGGGCCCATCCACCAGAACGTCAGCCTTCCGCTTCCCCTTTGCTTTTTCGCTTAAGGGGGGAGGCTGCTCGAAGACTTCCATGGCTGGGGGAGGTTCCTTAAAGACCTCTGTGGCAGGGGGGGTTCCTCAAAGACATCCATGGCTGGGGGAGGTGCCTTGAGGACTTCTTCCATGACTGAGGAAGGCGCCACGAGGATGTCCTGGACAGGGTGATCGACATCCATCAATGCAGTATTGGGTTGATGAATGGGGCTCCCCAGAGAAATGCAAGGTGAGCAGGGAGAGGCAGGAGGTGGGCTCCGCACTGGCAGGGGAATCAGGGAAGTGTCTGACACCATGGGGAAGATTGGTGCCGGGGTAGAGTGGGTGATGAGAAGGGGTTCAGGGGACATGCGGAGGGGAGGGGTTGGCCTCGGTGCCAGAGAGGGTTTGGGTGCAGGTGAAGGCAGTGGTATGAGGGAAGATTCTGCTGGGAGGAGGGGCAATGGTATGGGGGGGAAGAGAAGGCGGATTGGTGGATGGTTCATGACCTCCTGGCAGCTCTGAAAAGGGTGTAAAGCATTGCAGTGCGGGTGCAGAAGAAACTGACAGGTGGAGGGAGATGAGTGGAGCTGGGTGGCATCACAGGATCGGCTGGATGATACCCCCTCCAAACTCTGATGGAAGTTGGCAGTTTTCGTCGTTGATTAGGGTCACTCGTGAAGAAGTGAATGTTGTCCGGAAGTAAAAACCCTTCGTGGCAATCAGTGCCGAGATACTTGCTGTCGTAGGTGGGGTAGCGCGATCGGTCATCCTCCGAATCGAATGAGAAGTTGATGGGTCCCATCCAGTAGGTTCGTTCCTGAGGTCTACGTTGGGAAGGAGGTCTGGGAGGTAGTGTGACTCCGTCCCCGCATCGCAATACAATGCTTTGTAGCTTGATCTTCCGTACTTTGTCCCAATTGTAGAAGGTAACCCCATTCTTTCCTTTCCTGCTTTTCTGTCCTACACTCTGAACACATGGTGTACCCCCATCACTGCAATCTGTCTCAGCAAAATCTGTCCATTTATGGCCCGGGGGGGGAGCGATGATTGAAGGGTTGCTGTTTCCTTCCATTCTCCTCCATTCCTGCCGTGTCTGCTTTGAGGGGACATTATCCCTAGCACCCATCTTTTGCTGTCCTTCTAAGTACTCCTCTCTCCTCTTCCTCTTGAGCATTTTCAATTTCTCCTGAACCTGCACGGAGAAAGCCTTGGACTGCCATTTCTTCCTGATCTCCTCCTCAGTGGAAGGGAGGATACTACGAGGGGGTGGGGGGGTTTTGCTCCATGTTCCCAAGGGAGCCCCCCCCCAAGTACCAGAAGGCCGGGGCGTGGCTTCTGGAATGGGGTCCATCTGTGTAGGGTATGTGGACGAAGAGGCTTCCCCCAGGCACTCGACAATTTCTGTTCGAGGTGGTGGGGGAAGAGAAACCATCGTTTGAGGTTGAGGTATTCTTTTGAAATTGGGGAGTTGGGGTCTGGGGGAAGGAGTATATGGAGTGAAAGCAGTGCCACTTCCCGAGTTGGTGGAGGTGCCTGCTGTGTTGTCCTGCGAGGTGGGGTCCATTGACAATGGCATTCCAGAATTACCCGTACCATGCTCGACGTTTGCAGTACGAGACGATGTGGTAGAAGTATTAATAGGTTGGGGTCGCAGTATTCTTTGAAGTTGGGGAATTTGGGTTTGGGTTGTTGGTCCTGCGACATAGTGTACTAGTTTGAGAGGTTGACGTGGAGGGAAGAGATAGGGGGATAAAATTTTCTTTTGGCAGTTTTACATTTTCATATTAAATTCAAGCTCCACTCGGTTATTGAGGTGAAAGGCTGAGGGGGATGAATAGTAAGGGGTAGAGTTAAAGTAAATAAACAATGTTGTCATCGTGAAAAGGTGAAATGATTGTTAGTGTGAGGAGTATGCTTTTACCACAGTTTCATTGTGGTAAAACACTCCTTTTATTTTATTTATATTTTACACATTCTATTCATATTTTTCTATCTTTTATATTCTTCGAATATTGCATCATTTCATTAGTTCGAAGCATTGTGTATACTTGTGGGTGCACTTGGCGCCAAAGGAAACTCAGACACACTTTTTACCCAAGCACCACCACTCGTAAGACATAAACTAGGTCTACTACAAGCGGTGATCAGGGTAACATGTCAGCTACCATATACATAGGTAGCATTATCTGAACTACTGAACACTTCAGGCCTTGAACTATAGCAGTCAAGGCCTCCACTCGAATCATCCATCTTCCCATTCTACTCATTTCTTCATATATAGAATGGTCAGAACTTATACCACTCTTCACAGTTAGATTCAGTAAATAGTTTTGTAAGCTCTGAGAAGAGCGGGGGCGTTACGAAGGTCATTGCCGTTTAACCAGGTGTCCTCTTCTGGTCCATACCCTTTCCATCAAACTTGGAAGAGGAGTCGATTTTGATGCTTTCTGTGTCCCACTATAGCTTCTACCTCATACTCCTCGTCATTATGGTCTAGTTCCTGAGGATTCTCGAGTAGCTCTCTTGATCTGAATTCCTTGGGGGAGAGATGGTATTTTTTAAGATGGTCTCGGTTGATCACTGGGTGTAGTTGATATTCCGAGGGAACGCGGAGTCGAAAGACTTGAGGATTGATCTTCTCCAAGACTTCGAATGGTCCTATTCATCTTTGTATAAGTGTCCTCCCAGGTCCTTTGGCTTCAACAAGCTCAAGGGAATGGGGATTGATTAGGACATAATCTCCTTCTGAGATATCTTCCACCAGTCTCCTTTTCTTATTGTAGCTGCGAGCTTGCATTTCTTGTGCTCATGCAATTGAGTCCCGCGCCACCTGTCAATGGTTTTCCAATTCTAAAATCCATTGATCAGCTAAAGGGCTATCAGACAATTCCCTGGGAACCACGGAATTGTTCCCTTCTAGGCAGTGAGACATTCCTCTCAGTAGGTATCCCATAAGCAAAAAGGCTGGTGTGTAACTTGTTGAACTCTGAACCGTCGAATTGTAGGTATGAGCCACTACCTGAGTCCATTTAGACCATTCCTCTTTCGAAGAAGCGCAGTATGCTCTGAGCATTTGCTCAACGATGGCATTGGTGTTCTCCGTTTGACTGTCAGTTTGAGGATGATGAGACAAGGATACCGCGAGGGTGCTTCTGTATACCTTGCAGACTTCTCTCCAGAACCTACAGGTCCATCTCTTGTCTCGATCACAGATTATCCTTGAGGGTAAGCCAAAAGGAGTGGCTACTTTATTCACAAAGATTTGCACGAATCCTTCTGTGGTGTGAAGAGTGGCGGAAGTTCTGACCGTTCTATATATGAAGAAATGAGTAGAAAGGAAGGATATTGACCTATTCGGTGCAATATAAGAGGAAGTGAGAGAAAGAGCATGAGATGACGAAGGAGTCAACGAGTGCAATGGTTCGAGTGGAGGCCTCGACTATTACAGTTCGAGGCCAGAAGTGTTCAGTAGTTCAGATAATGCTACCTAAGTGGTAGCTGACACGTTACCCTGATCACCGCTTGTAGTAGACCTAGTTTATGTCTTACGAGTGGTGGTTCTTGGGTTAAAGTGTGGCTGAGTTCTAATTGGTGCTGAGTGCACCCACAAGTATACACAATGCTTCAAACTAATGGAATATGCAATATTCGAAGAATATGAAAGATAGAAAAATATGAATAGAATATGTAAAATATAAATAAAATAAAAGGAGTGTTTTACCACAATGAAACTGTGGTAAAAGCATACTCCTCACAGTGCCCCCCAGTTCGAAGGGATGTGCTATACGAAGTTCTGGAAAGCTTCGGGGATGCCCCCCAGGTGTCTTGCGTGGAGCCCCCCAAAACACAAGGTGCCAAGACTCCAGTATTCGAAGAGAGGTTGGTGAGTTTAGAGGTGGTGAGGGAAGATGTCGATGTGGAAAAAGGGAGGGAAGGGAAGGGAAAAAAATAGATCCATTCTTTTCCTTCAGTCCCTAGTCAAGCACTCCTTCAGTCCTCGAACAGAAAATGGACTACTTGATAGCCTTCTAGACACTGCCACATTGTCTCCTTCCAGGACATGAGGCATTCCTCATAGTAGATGTCCTGTAGGTGGACAGACTGTCATGTAACTCATTGGGCAGTGCATCTTGGGGTTAGGAGGGTAAGCTATCATTAGAGTCCATTGGAATCTCCTCCTCCTTAAATGAGTACCGGAGGAGGTTTTATGATGCTTTGCTATGGTGAGATAGTGTAAGACTCGGGATTAGGATATTTCCATGCTGCTAGTCTATGGGACCTAGCAGCATGCCAGGATGTATACCCTATACCCCCTATACTGCCCCCCACTTTGCGATATTGTGATTCCACCACGATCTCGCAAATTAACCATTATCATGCACAGTTAGGTTGCAGTCTGTGTTCCCGAAAGGTCTAGCCCATGGCAGGTCTAGAAAGTGTCCAGTAATGCTTCAAGTAGGTGGGCGAGTCTGAAGGAAAAAGAAAAAATCACGAAATTGACTGAGTTCAGTACAATTGTGATGATGGATCCAAATACAGCACTGAGGCTGGGTCGCATAGTTCTGTCCAGACGTATCTGACCTAGGTGTTGCCCTGCGAGTTATTGAACCTTTTGTAGCTAGTCGACTGCCAACAAAGGTAAAGTGGAGGGGTGGAGAGGAAAGGGTGGATTTGACTGCGAGCAACGAGCATATTTTGTAGGCATCGAAGATGCTAAGAGCACCAGGTGGAGGTGAAATTGAAGATCTGTTGCCCATGGATACCTTGTTGAAAAACGTTGCACGCTGTAAGTTGCGAAGGTCAGAAAGGCAAAGCTTCGACTATTTCAGTGCGAAGCTTTAACCCTGAGGAAAGACCTTGTTGAACAGTGTGTGCTGAACCTGTAAGTTGAAAGGCTTATGTGAAGAGTCAATAGATTCTGACCGTTCAATATACGAAGTATAGCGTTTATTCAACTACTACTAGCAGGTATTGACCGTTCAGTACAATACCGTAGATTACTAGACTGGCCGTACTAGCAAGGAGACACGCAACATGTCACAAGAGCAACTGTACAGTTGCTCTTGACGGCTAGAATGAAGAATGAAAGAGTTGACCTTCACAGTACAACTCGTAGCTAGACCTAAGATAGATAATCAACGAGAGGCTGAATATCTAAAGTAAAGGGATAGTAGCACGAGTCGACTATAATGTCGACAAGCGCAAAGACCTTAGAGTGGAACTCGACCTTCGCAGTTTGAGTTCAAAGTCTGTTAGTATGCAAGAGAACACTACCTTTATAGGTAGTTGAGACGTTACCCTTGACACCTCTCGCTATTCGACGTCTGGGTCGTTTACGAGGTGGTGTCTGCTGGGTAAAAAGTGTCCATCGTTTGGTGCCGAGAGCGCCCATAGGTATACACAAGACTTCGAACTAAGAAATACGGGTATGCTCGAAGGATATAGGGAATTAAAGAAAAGAAATAGAAACTAGATAATATAGTACTATAATATGCATAATAATCCACTGTCCAATTATGCATATATACATACCCTTCACAGTGCCCCCCAGTTCGAAGGGATGTGCTATACAAGGTGTCGAAGAGCATCTGGGACGCCGCCCCAAGCCTCCTGTGAGGATCCCCCAAGGTCCAAAATGATGTTTCCCCATCGTTCCCTTTTTACTCTGAAGGATTCGGCTATTCTCGCCCGAGCCAAATCACTAGAATTCCTGTACAAGGAGTCGGCCCATCGTCTGTAGGCTTTCTCTCTGCAACGAATGACTGCACGGACACTAACCGGCGGAGCGGAAATCCGCGCGAGAAGAGGAGCATTGGGGAGGGGAAACGAAGACGCGGGTAGCGGGGCAGGAACGTGTAGCTGCATAGTGGTCTCTGTGGGAGGCGTCAGGACGAGGGCCTCGAGTAAATCTACTAAGCCAGCAATAGAGAGGACACTCGCTGAGTCTGGGGGCAGACGGTGAAGCTCCACTATGATGTGCCGGAACATAGAGAGTTTAATCTCCTGTGCTGCTCGCGCAAAGTTCTTCCCCTCTGCGAGATCCTTGAAGGAGAGATAGAAATCCTCCATTATCTCCGACAATGGAGCCAGACCGCGACAACCCTTAAGGCTCCCATGAAGGACCGGTTGCTGAAGTACCGGCACTAGCTGTGATAGCACCCTTCTGACAGGAAACTGTTCGGAAGGGTAGTTGACAGCTACTCGCATCCAGAAAGTTGTGGATACGGGCTCAGTGGGGGGAAGCGGGCTGTCGAGGACAGGAATAGGGGATTGCTCTCGGAGAGGAGTGGTGGCTTTCTGCATCTCCTTCGCCTTTCTGCTTGCCATGGGAACGATGACGTCCGGTGTAGGAGGGTCCAAATCGACATCCATTCACTCTTGTGGAAGGTCCTGGATAGGGCTACCTAAGGACATGCAATATGAATACGGAGAGTCGGGAGGGATACCCGGTGACGGCGGAAGTGGGGTCGGGACTGGTATAGCTTTTGGGGAGGGAGAGAGACGAGGCGCCAGAATTGGGGCTGAGGGAGTGTGTGCCGGAAGGAGGATGGGAAGGGGCCTCGACGTTGGTGAAAGGTGTGGGACTGGAATTGGGGAAGGTTCGCGTTGGGCTGAGGGAGTGTGTGCCGGGTGAAGGATGGGAGGGGGCATCGACATCCTAAGTGAGGTTGGGGACCGGTACAGTTTTTGGGGAGGGAGGTAGATGAGGCGTTAGAATCAGGGCTGAGGGAGTGTGTGCTGGGTGAATGATGGGAAGGGGCCTCGATGTTGGCGAAAGATGTGGGACCGGAATCGTGGAAGGTTCACGTTCCAGTGACTGTTGACTAGGGCGGTGACCCCTCCATACTCTGGATGATGGTCTCCGTGTTTGTCTTTGGTTGGGGTTGCTGGTTATGAAGTGAACTTTCGACGGGAGGAGGAACCCTTCATGGCAATCCTCTCCCAGATATCAGATGCTGTACGGGCCATTCCTGTTCTCGTCTTCCTCCTCATCCTCATCTGAGGAAAAATCAATTGGTCCCCTACGGTATCCCTTTTCTCGCTGGGGCAATGTTTGACCATCCCCTCGGGTAAGAACTATTCGTTGCAACTTAATGCGTCGAAGTAGTTCCCAGTCATAAAAGATGGCACCCTCCTTCTCCTTCCAGCTCTTGGTTCCCGTCGTCCTAATGCAAGGCGTCCCACCCTCACTATCATCGGTCTCCACGAAGTTGGCCCATTTCTCTCCCGGGGGGGGAAGGATCGGTGCGGAAGCTCTGTTTCCGAATTGCACTCTGTACTCACGCTGCTGTCACTTGGAGGGGACTCCTTCTCTTGCTCCCCTCGCCTCCTGTTGACTTCTATACTCAGTGCACCTTTCTCTTTTGCGGGTGAGCCTCCTTGTATTGTGTTCTTCCATAAACGTTTCCTGCCTCCGCATAGTAGCAGCGACTTCCTCTGATGATGGTCTGACGGAAGGCCCTAACGGCTTGCTCCAATCCATACCGGTATTTCCCCCCGGCTCATCGCCAAAGGAGAAAGTCAACAGGGGGGTTGATTCTTGGGTACCCTGATTGCTCTCGACATTGTCTGTACGAGGCATGCAGGTGATGAATCCCCTGCCGGTCGTGGATGTACTGGCTGTCGGGGCCCACGGGACCTTTTTGAACTTAGGGAGAACTTGCTTGTTTTGTTGGAATGGGAGCATTGTAGCACAATAAAGTGGTGAAGTTGAAGGTAGAGGGAAGGGCTGTAGATAGGTGAAGGACGTGGTATGAAAGATAAAGAAAATTTATGCGAATTTACGTGTACTTTTTTTATATATATATTGAATTGAAACTCCACTCGGTTGGTCGTTAAATAAAATTCATTAATTGTGGCTGGGTTTTGGGTAAATGTGTCTGCCACCAATTAGTGGTTGTCCCAATCGACCAGAGGGATAGAAAAATGAAAGAGAATAAAAGCCAATGAGATGGCTCACTGAATGACTGAGATATTTCTGAAAGGAAGTTACGAAAGAAATGAAATAAATGATAGAATAGATGATTCCTTGAGCGCATATATCCTGTTAAATTTTGAACAGTGCCTTGTATGCCCTCAGAAGTGCCGGAGCATTTCTGAGGTTAGTGCTGCTTAACCACGAATCCTCTTCGGGTCCATAATCTTTCCAGCGCACCCTAAATAGCAGACGATTTCGCTGTTTTCTATGTCCAACAATAGCTTCGACTTCATATTCTTCATGATCTGATTTCAACTCTCTTAGGTTCTCAAGTTGGGGTCTTGGACCTAGGTTGGGAGGAGAGGGTTGATATTTCCGCAGATGATCCCGATTAATGACTGGATGCATCGGATACTCCAGGGGAATCTTAAGCCTGAATACTTGAGAGTTCAATTTCTCAAGGACCTCGAATGGTCCAATCCATCTTTGTATTAGTTTCTTCCCCGTTCCCTTGACTTCCACCAGTTCAAGGGAGTGAGGGTTCACCAATACAAAGTCTCCCTCAGAGATATCTTCTACAGGTCTTTGCTTCTTGTTATACGCTCGTGCTTGAATCTCTTGGGCTCGAGCAATTGAATCCCACGCCATCTGTCGATGATTCTCTAGTTCGAGAATCCATTGGTCGGCCATAGGGCTGTCTGATAGTTCTCTAGGAACTAGGGGTTCGTCACCTCCTAGAACTCGAGACATCCCTCTCGGGAGGTATCCCATTAATAAGAAGGCTGGAGCGTAGTTCATTGAACTGTGAACGGTTGAGTTGTACGCGTGGACTACCACCTCAATCCATTGGGACCAGCTCTCCTTAGCAGAAGCACAATAGGCTTGAAGCATTTGTTCTATGGTCGCATTCATATTCTCCGTCTGTCCATCCGTTTGGGGATGATGGGCAGAAGATACCGCAAGGGTGGTGCCATAAATCTTACAGACTTCCCGCCAGAACCTGCAGGTCCATCTCTTGTCCCGATCGCAGATTATTCGAGAGGGTAGTCCGAAGGGGCTGGCCACCTGTTTGACAAACATTCGTGCAAATCCTTCAGCGGTAAGGTTCGAGAAAGTAGGTATTGTAATAGCGAAACATGTTAATTTATCAACGGCGACGAAAAATGCTGAATACGAATCCTTTCCCGAGTAGGTAGTCCAGTGATCAGGTCCATAGAAACTACTTCGAAAGGCCTAAAAGGTACGTCGGCAGGTCTGAGGGCTCCTTGACGAGCAGTGCGATCAATTTTGGTCTTTTGGCAGATGTCGCAGGTACGCGCGTATGACATGCAATCTTGCAGCATTTTTGGCCAAAAGAACTGGTCTTTCATTAGGTTGAACAACCGCTGACCTCTGGCGTGTGCTCCCTCAAAAGGATTATCATGTACCAATCTTAAAATAGAGTTAGTCATGGTTCTGGGCACGCAAACTCGACTTTTCCAGTCCGAGTCACGAAGGTACAGGAGTCTGTTTGCTCCTACAAAGTAGTGAGAAGGAGTAACAACCACATTGGGTGAGGGGGTATCTAGAGCGTAGAGGTTTCTGAAGACTGGGTCCTTCGAGTATCCTTCTAGAAATTTCTTTATATATCCCTCCTCGATACTGATTAGCAGCTGAGGATGATGCAGTGCAAAGTCGGACTCGTCCTCCTGATCGTCCCTCACTGCATTATGAAAATCCCATTCCGACTGTCGAACCTTCTGAGTTACTCCAAAAGGTTCCATGGAATCGTTTATGATCGAGAAGACCGCCTTCTTAGCGGGTTCGTCCTTCCATAGTTTGTCCTCAGTGCTTTTGTCCATAGAGGTCGAGGTGATAGCTTGTAAATCATCTCTAATAGGGCTCACGAAGGCTGGTACCTGAGGGAGTCTGGACAATGGGTCCACGTTACTGTGAACTCTTCCTACTCGATGTAAAATTTCGAGACCTGGAAATGCAGCATATATCGCCCCCCATGCGGCTAGTCTGTCACGAACGTACAAACTCAAATTTCGATAATATTCAATTTAATATTTCTTCAACATTTCTTCGACATTTCTTCGACTTTCCGACTCGATTTCCGACTCGACTTCCGATTCGACTATTCTTCGACGATATCTTCGACAATCTCGAATATCTTCGACTTGTCTCAGGTTGATGTCATTGATGATTTCACTTTGATATCATATTATCATCATGGGTAAATGATATATAGTATATAAGGGCAATGATAGGAACGAAGGAAGTCAGTCAGAAAACCTGTATTATATTATATTATTACTGTATTACATAATCGTCGAACTTTTCCGAATCCTTCTTTAACTTATTTATTCGTGAGCCTCTGTGTCCTATCTTTGCCTCACACTTTATCGACAGGACGAATTAATACTTCATCGAATGAGGCATCTTTATTCGATATTGTTGAATATTCTTCGATTGTTTATTCGACTTTATTGGGTAAAATTCAATTCGTGACATAGTCGACGATTAGTGTTCTCGTACGATCTAGCCCATTGCAGAGCTGCATGGTCCGTAATGAGTAGAACGTGTTCACCTTCAATAAAGGGTTGGAAGTGGACTAGTGTCACGAATCGAATTTTACTCAATAAAGTCGAATAAACAATCGAAGAATATTCAACAATATTGAATAAAGATGCCTCATTCGACGAAGTATTAATTCGTCCTGTTGATAAAGCACGAGGCAAAGATAGGACACAGAGGCTCATGAATAAATAAGTCAAAGAAGGACTCGGAAAAGTTCGACAATTATGTAATACAGTAATAATATAATATAATACAGGTTTTCTGACTGACTTCCTTCGTTCCTATCATTGCCCTTATATACTATATATCATTTACCTATGATGATAATAATATGATATCAAAGTGAAATCATCAATGACATCAACCTGAGACAAGTCGAAGATATTCGAGATTGTCGAAGATATTGTCGAAGAATAGTTGAATCAGAAGTCGAGTTGAAAATCGAGTCGGAAAGTCGAAAGAATGTCGAAGAAATGTAATATTGAATATTATCGAAATTTGAGCTTGTATGTTCATGACAACTAGTCCCTCCTTTGCTGCTAACGCTTCCCGTTCAGTGGCAGAATAGTTATTCAGCGCTTTTCAGCGTGCGACTCCAGTATGCAATGACTCGTTCAACGGTAACTTCGGTCGCCTCAAAAGTGGGTCCCCATGAATCTGACCACTCAATCTCGGGCTGTTTGGTTTTGTACCGATGAACAAAGGATGGCACATCCTGCGCATGGTCAAAAGCTAACTTGGCTTGAGCATAGATTTTAGTGTCCATCAAGTCTCCTAAAGCCATCTTCTGGACTTGTTGGAGACAACAACCTAAGGCAAAATCTGAAGCGTCCGTATACAATCGATAGGGCATCCCACTAACTGGATGTCCCAGCACTGGTGCTGATCCTAGTGCGGTTTTAACATCCTCATAAGCTCGGACATGTTCAGCGGTCCACGTCCAGGGTGTTCCCTTTTTTAGAAGCGAGAATAAAGGGGACACCATCCATGAATAGAATGGTATATATGCCGAAAGGTAAAGGACCATTCCAAGGAACCGTTGTAGTTCAGAAACCTTAGTGGGTGGGGCCAGTTCCAATATAGCGCGAACTTTCTCTTGATGGGTCAAAAAACCTAACCTGGATACTTTATGACCCAACAACAAGATCGAATTATATCCGATAAAACATTTCTTGGGAGAGAGAGTGATACCGGCCAAAGCGATAGCGCCAAGCACCTGATTCAGGTGAAGCAAATGATCATCCCAGTTCTTAGAGAATATGACTATGTCATCGATGTAGACTAGACAAAAAATCCACAAGTAGGGTGCTAAGACTGTTTGCATGACGCGCTGAAATGTGGAGGGGCCGTTTCTGAGCCCGAACAGCATCCTTTTAAATTGCCACAGCCCTCTATGGGATCTAAAGGCTGTTTTGGGCTTATCGTCCTCCAACATTTCTAATTGAGTAAACCCAGCTAGCGCGTCGAAAGAAGAAAGAACATTTGATCCCGACAGCGCTCGCATGATCTCCAATTGACGTGGTAAAGGGAATTCGTCTGGAACAGTGAGATGATTAAGTTTCCGATAGTCAATGACCACCCGCGGTTTACCATTGCGATATACTACAAAGGCTGGCGCCCCCCAGGGGCTTTTAGATGGCTCAATGACATCCTGTTCGAACCAGGTATCCATTTGCTCGTCTATAACTCTCCTATTGGCAGGGGACAAAGGGAACATAGGCATGGATATGGGCTGGGCGCCCTCTTTCAAGGGGACAGGGACTCTACATTCCACTTGCCCTAACCGTCTGTCGACTCCGAAAGCCTTAATGTTCTCAGTCAAAACTGATCTGAGACGTGGCAGGACCTCCGTTGGTATATCTGGTCCCAAGTTGACTAGCTTGTGAAGGTCCTCTGAGGCAAATTGCTCATTATCAGCCACCACAGCTGTCTTAGGACCAGGCGGTTCGAAATCATCCGCAATCTCTGGTTCAACAGGTGGCTTAGGCCTCTCTGAGGTGAATTGACGGTCCTCTTCAAGTTGAGAGAGACTTTCGATAAGGTGTGCGATCTTGGTCGCACCTGCTGCCATTAAACCTTTCTCCTCAAGTGATCTGGGCTTGTGAGCCCAATGAGCGGGGTCATGAATTATCCCTATTGTCTCCCCTTGTCAGATAGTCTTAGGGGTTAGCGATGGATTGGCTAAGGGCATTGCCGTGCTATTCCTTGAAATTGCCGTGATTGGTGTAGCTAATATGGAACCGTCCTCGTTTTGCAGTACAATTCCTTCAACAATCCATTCATCGCCCTCTAGATCTTCAACAAAAATAGGCACTAGTCTGGCTGACTCTGGATCGATAGTGCAATCCTCCAAGGCTCGCGCGACTCTTTCAGTACGCACACCTTTATCGGGGAGAGAGGTGAGTTTGGATGACTCCTTCTCATGCTTCCCGAAAGGGGCCTTATTGACGGTGAAGGTCAAAGGTTGAGGTTCCTTAGAAGAACTGGCTGGAATAAAACCCTGTCGTCCCAGGAGAATAAGTCTAGATCCCAACGGCTGATCTCTTAGAGTACCAATTTCATAATTAATATGGAAGTCTTCTCCTAAAAGAATTGGCACCGTCATTCCTCTAACGACATAAGTTTCTGCCGCGAACTTCAGTAACGTTCCATTGTCGTCCTCCAGGTAAATGGGAATATTAACATATCCGATAACCTTAGCGTTACCCGTGAGCTGGATTAGACGTAACTTGAGTCCTTGTTTCAACTTATATATGCCCTGCAGCCCCTTGTAGAATTCCTCCGATATAAGAGAGAGATCCGCTCCTGTGTCCATTCGGACTTTAACGTGTTCGGGTGAATCGGGAGTTCCTACATGACCGAAAACGTGGAGCGCTGCAACTCCTATGCTAGAGTAACCACTGGGGGGATCCCGTTTTCGATAAAGGATCATAGTATCCTCCTTCATCAGTCGACTGGGATGAGGGTATTGGATTCTAGGCCTCTTACTTTCCTTGCGCAGGGACAAGATTACGTTCCTCCGCTCACTTCGACAAGGAATATGCTTCAAAGGGGAATCCAATACCGTGTCATTGTCGCTGTCCTCCGAATCCGAGTCCTCGTACGGTAGTAAGTCGGGGGGGTTTCCAGGATCAAACGGGAATGTGTCAACGTCAGTTCCAGGCGAACAGAGTGAGTTTGAGCTGATTTGTTCGTGAGAATCTCCAGTCTGCCCGTACTTCTCGGTCAGGCCTTCAAGGTCCTGCTGATGAGCACTCAATCGGTCTCCCTTTTCGAAGAAATCTGCGGCGAGTATGGATACATAAACTTCAGACGGAAGAGCTTCACTAGTCGTTTGATTTTCCTCCCTTACTAATGTGTCTCCGACTTGGGGCGCATAAATGGAAACAAAAGTCAATTCATCATCAGAGCTATTTACTTGTCCTTGTATAGATAGTCCATGAACCACTTCATATAACCTTTGCTCCTCAGCTTCCTCCGACATATCCTGTGTGGAGCATTTGTTGATAGAGACATAATGAGACATTTTGCCAGCATGGGGGCAATCTATCTTGAAATGCTCCGGACTTCCGCATATCCAACATTCCTTGGTGGGTTTGACCGAGCTCTTCTTGTTACTCTTCTCGAAGAACATTTTTCCGTGATGCTTTCCCTGCGTTGGATTAGCAACATCAGGGACGATCCTTCTTGTCGAGCCTCTCTCGTTAGTCTCACTAACGAGAACCTGGTTAGGTGAAGAGAAGTCGTCGGTGACTCTAAAATCCACTTCCTGACCCTCTGCTAACATTACGCGCGGTTTCTAGAACCTGGTGTGTTTGGACCCAAGCCTTAATCAGAGCTTCTTGCAGGTTATTAGCATAAGTCTGCAAACTCATGATATCGTCGATGGGTTGTCCTTGAAGAAGGTAGAGCCATTCCATAGGCAGTGTGAGAATGTGTCTGCGTGTCTCATCTCCTCTGTCCTGGTGGATATAGTGGACGGGTGTCTCGCGATCATGACCAACTTGTCGAAATTTCATGGCTTCCCATTCTAAGGCCAAGGATTCACGCCAGTGAGTTCCAAGCAATCCTTCCATGATGCCCCAGAGAAATGACCCATGAGATTGACTGAATTCAGTACGATGCTCACAGTCTAGGGTGCTCCACCAGACCTTAGCATTTCCCGTGAGTCATCTTGGCAGAGCAACTCCTAACATCACACTCAAAGAGTCTGATATCTCCGCAAGACTCATGATGTCCATGATATAATCCAAGGCCTTGGATTGGGCTCCATCGTATTCAGGGAGGTCAGACCATTTGATCTTGAGGTCGCTGGTGTTAAGAGTGATCTTCTTGTCCTTAGGTAAGTCATCAATAAGCACGCTAGCTTGAGACTGCATCGGAGTTCTAAAAGGGGTATTAGGCACTCTATTATGGCACTCCCCACGTCCCGAGTTCCCTCCTCGGTCTGAAGTATTCGAACTCCCGGATGAATCACTAGGGGGTCCTCCTGATGGCAAGAAAGGATTTGAAGTGATCGGCAGAGCATGGCGGGGACCGTCTGGGTTCAGCGATCCTCGACCAGCAACTGGGCCAGCTATACCCTCAGTGAACGCTGTAGAGAAGGACGGTCGACCCTTGCTGGCGACCGATCGGTTTCTGACAGTGGTCACCTCGTTCCCGATGTTAGGGCTGTTGGGAACTCCCTCAAACGCAATGCGAGAGCGAGGATCTCCCTGAAAAGGCGTGGGACCAGATTCCATCACAATTTGTCTCTCCATCTCCATCGTGTTCAGGAGTCGACGCGGCTGAGGTTGATGAAAGGGAGCACAGACCTCAATTCTCTTTTTTTGAAGGCGTTCTATCACCTGTGTCCTCAAGTCCAGCGGAAAGTCCTCCATTATCACAGGGCGGTTGAGAGAACATAGGAAACGAGTATCTGGAGACCCATTTAGGTTGCGAACGAATGAATTAGTCGTGGAGATAGGCGAATCGGGGACCTGAATCGAGTCATTATAGGGGAGGAGTACCTCTAAAACCATCTTATCGAGTCTTCTTTGATTTCGCTTCAGCCGACCCCTTAAAGTGAAGTACGCAGACGGCAGATTTGGCGTGACTCCATTGAGAGACTCCTCCAACATGCAGATATACATGTACTGGTAGTCAACCTTAGGCACAACATGGTCTCCGCCAAGCAGGACGTGCAGGATCTGCAACGCATCATCATGCGTACGAAGTGCTTCAAGGAATAGAGAAAACACCTCCTGCTTGAGAATCCTTCTTTCACCTTCTGTAGTGGTAGTCACCTCGTTCGACCATTCAGGAATCGATCGGGTCAAGTCCTCAAGGTTCCCTGGTCGCGTGAATAAATCTCGCGCCGATAAGATCGCCTGGTAATGACCTAACCACACTGCTACAGTCACTGGTAAAATGGGATAATCTGTATTGTACTCCTCTACAAAGGGGGTAACCAGATCCTCAGAGATTCGATCGGTGTAGTACATATCCCATTGTAAGTCAATGGGCTGAGCATAAATCATATGACCTCCGAGGAACTGCTTGAGAATAACCTGTCTCGGAGGGAACTTGAGAACAGGCGAGGGTGCTCGACCAGGCTCAACGTTGGCTCCAGGGACGTTCAACTGCCCGGGTGATGAGCGTTCTTCAGGTGGGTCGGGTGGAATGTTCATTGACAATTCCGCTACTACTCCAGAAGGATCCTCCAGAGGAGTTGATCCTTGGAGAGTCGACGAAGACTTCCTCAAAGTGACGTTATGGGGTGGTTCCAAATTAGCAGATTTTTGATAAGGCATGGAGCTACTCGGAGCTGATGAAGACCTAGGCGTTTGGTTCTTGCCCGTAGTCATTCACGTGTTCGAGTTTTAGTAGTCCAATAATAAGATCTTTCTTTGTAGGAAAAGAACAGTCCGGCCCAGATCACCACTGTGAAGAGTCGATAGATTCTGACCGTTCAATATACGAAGTATAGCGTTTATTCAACTACTACTAGCAGGTATTGACCGTTCAGTACAATACCGTAGATTACTAGACTGGCCGTACTAGCAAGGAGACACGCAACGCGTCACAAGAGCAACTGTACAGTTGCTCTTGACAGCTAGAATGAAGAATGAAAGAGTTGACCTTCACGGTACAACTCATAGCTAGACGTAAGATAGATAATCAACGAGAGGCTGAATATCTAAAGTAAAGGGATAGTAGCGCGAGTCGACTATAATGTCGATGAGCGCAAAGACCTTAGAGTGGAACTCGACCTTCGCGGTTCGAGTTCAAAGTCTGTTAGTATGCGAGAAAACACTACCTTTATAGGTAGTTGAGACGTTACCCTTGACACCTCTCGCTATTCGACGTCTGGGTCATTTACGAGGTGGTGTCTGCTGGGTAAAAAGTGTCTATCGTTTGGCGCTGAGAGCACCCATAGGTATACACAAGACTTCGAACTTAGAAATACAGGTATGCTCGAAGGATATAGGGAATTAAAGAAAAGAAATAGAAACTAGATAATATAGTACTATAATATGCATAATAATCCACTGTCCAATTATGCATATATGCATACCCTTCACAGCTTAGAAGAACAGAGCTTCGACTATTTCAGTACGAAGCTTTAGCAGAGGGGAAGGCTAAGAGTAGATGACGTTGAAGGTTGATGTGAGGAGTATGCTTTTACCACAGTTTCATTGTGGTAAAACACTCCTTTTATTTCATTTATATTTTACATATTCTATTCATATTTTTCTATCTTTCATATTCTTCGAATATTGCATATTTCATTAGTTCGAAGCATTGTGTATACTTGTGGGTGCACTCAGCACCAATTAGAACTCAGACACACTTTAACCCAAGAACCACCACTCGTAAGACACAAACTAGGTCTACTACGAGCGGTGATCAGGGTAACGTGTCAGCTACCACATAGGTAGCATTATCTGAACTGCTGAATACTTCTGGCCTCGAACTATAACAGTCGAGGCCTCCACTCGAATCATCGCACTCGTTGACTCCTTCGTCATCTCGTGCTCTTTCTCTCACTTTCTCTTATATTGCACCGAATAGGTCAATATCCTTCCTTTCTACTCATTTCTTCATATATAGAACGGTCAGAACTTCCGCCACTCTTCACAGTTGAGATGGTGTGAAGGCGTCGTTATGAGGTGACACGGCCCCATGTCCACATGTGTCCACAAGTTTTGGAAGTCAGTCCTTTACTCTGTTTTGTACTCGACTGTCGACCTCACACCATCTCCTTGTTGTTGGAGGGACTGGGTAAGATATTCTAGCACTGACTCTACACAGCACCATGGGATGGTCCTTTGAAAGTAGGCCACGGCCCCAATCGCTCGTCACTTGGAGGGTATCCCCCCAGTGGCCCAAATCTGCACCCTTACATCACCTTGCTCTGCAGTATCCTCTGTTTCCATTGGCCCAGTCACCCTTTGAACCCTAGCATGCGTTATGCACCCGCACAGAGCACCCTCAAACCCACGCAGTGCCTCCTTGAACCGCCTCCATGTACCACAGTTGTGCACTCTCTTACCGCACTTGTGCAGTGCCGTTGTGCACACTTGTGCATACTCGTGCAGCGCGGTTGTGCACACTCGTGCAGCACAGTTGTGCGCAGTTGTGCATACTCTCAAACCGCGCCCACTCGCCGTCCCTATGCACCCACGCGACGTGCTGGCACACTCACACAGCGTGCTGGCACACTCACGCAGCGTGCTGGCACACTCACGCAGCGTGCTGGCACACTCACGCAGCGTGCTGGCACACTCACGCAGCGTGCTGGCACACTCACGCAGCGTGCTGGCACACTCACGCAGCGTGCTGGCACACTCACGCAGCGTGCTGGCACACTCACGCAGCGTGCTGGCACACTCACGCAGCGTGCTGGCACACTCACGCAGCGTGCTGGCACACTCACGCAGCGTGCTGGCACACTCACGCAGCGTGCTGGCACACTCACGCAGCGTGCTGGCACACTCACGCAGCGTGCTGGCACACTCACGCAGCGTGCTGGCACACTCACGCAGCGTGCTGGCACACTCACGCAGCGTGCTGGCACACTCACGCAGCGTGCTGGCACACTCACGCAGCGTGCTGGCACACTCACGCAGCGTGCTGGCACACTCACGCAGCGTGCTGGCACACTCACGCAGCGTGCTGGCACACTCACGCAGCGTGCTGGCACACTCACGCAGCGTGCTGGCACACTCACGCAGCGTGCTGGCACACTCACGCAGCGTGCTGGCACACTCACGCAGCGTGCTGGCACACTCACGCAGCGTGCTGGCACACTCACGCAGCGTGCTGGCACACTCACGCAGCGTGCTGGCACACTCACGCAGCGTGCTGGCACACTCACGCAGCGTGCTGGCACACTCACGCAGCGTGCTGGCACACTCACGCAGCGTGCTGGCACACTCACGCAGCGTGCTGGCACACTCACGCAGCGTGCTGGCACACTCACGCAGCGTGCTGGCACACTCACGCAGCGTGCTGGCACACTCACGCAGCGTGCTGGCACACTCACGCAGCGTGCTGGCACACTCACGCAGCGTGCTGGCACACTCACGCAGCGTGCTGGCACACTCACGCAGCGTGCTGGCACACTCACGCAGCGTGCTGGCACACTCACGCAGCGTGCTGGCACACTCACGCAGCGTGCTGGCACACTCACGCAGCGTGCTGGCACACTCACGCAGCGTGCTGGCACACTCACGCAGCGTGCTGGCACACTCACGCAGCGTGCTGGCACACTCACGCAGCGTGCTGGCACACTCACGCAGCGTGCTGGCACACTCACCAGCAGCGTGCTTGCGCACCCATGCGGTGCCCCCACATCCATGTGCCGCGCGCGTGCACCACATCCATGCGGCACGCGCACGCACTACGTCCACACCCCGCGCACATACGCCACATCCACACCACGCGTGCATGCACTACATCCACGCGTCGCGTGCACGCACCTCCATGCGTCGCGTGCACACACCTCCATGTGTCGTGTGCACGCACCTCCACGCGTCGTGCGCACACACCTCCACACATCATGTGCACACACCTCCACGCGTCGCGTGCATGCACCTCCACGTGTCACGCGCACGCACCTACACGCACATCCACGTGTTGCGTGCACGCACCTCCACACGTCATGCACACGCACCTCCACACATCGTGCGCAAGCACCACATCTACACCCCACATGCACGCCCCCCGTCCACACCCCGCGCACGCGCACCACAATCTATGCCCCATGCACGCGTACCACGTCGAAGCAATCCTTCGTTGGTTGCAGATTCGAATCCTGTTCAAAGTCGTCTTCATCATAGGTAACGGTGCGTTTTTTGGCCTCGGAACCTTCTTCACTTTTTATTGATAATGATGTTGACGTTGAAGAATTGACACGATCTGAATCTGGGATGTGGCGACAAGGAACCCGTTGGGGGAGCCATTGTTACTTGCACGGCGCACCTGGAAACCTATGTGGTGCACACTCGCGCACGCACACTTGTGCAGTCGTGCACCCGTGCGGCGTACCCACATATACACGCCACACTCGCTCACCACATCCACGTGCCGCGCGCACTCACCACATCCATGCACCACATCCATGCGCCATGCACACGCACCACGTCCATGTAGCGCACATCTGCACCCACACCGTGCACTTGTGCACTTGCAGTTGTGCGCACTCGTGCAGCGCTCGTGTAGCGTGGTTGCGTGCACTCGTGCAGCACCGTTGTGCGTACTCATGCAGTGCAGTTGCGCGCACTCGTGCAGCGCAATTGTGTGCACTCGTGTAGCGCAGTTGTGCGTACTCTCAAACTGCGCCCACCACCATGCGTCGTACCTATACACCGCACACCTGATCCATACACCAGCACCCATACACCTGTACCATATGCCCGCACCCACACTCCCGCACAGTCGCGCCTATGCGCTCATGCACTGCACCCAGCTCTCGACTGTTCCATCGGCGAGACTGGTGATGCAGATGTTAGTGTGCTCTTGCAGGTCATAGGTGACGATCCCATATGCGCCCTCTCCTATACCCCCTATACTGCCCCCCTGTTGCAATATCATTGTTCCAGAATGATCTCGCAACATAATGATTGTCCCCCATGTGATGTAATTTTCGAGGGAGCGTCCGGGGTCAAATGGGAATGTATCCATCCTTGGCTTGGTCCATCGAGAGGTATCCTTCGCAGTGTGTCCATGACTGCCTTCCATTTGCAGAAACTTTGTCAGCGCCCCCCATTCTGGAACTAGGGGTTTATGTCGATGATGTCCCAGTGGTATCTCCATGGGAAAGCTTTTGTTAAGTCTTGCAAGATGGGATGGCTTTACCGTTGGTGAGTTCTGTCCTGTGCCTTTTATATCATTAAAACCATCGTCTGATTTCTGCCCCCCAGTTTCCAAGCCTTTACTGCAGTCCCAATCATTCAAGCTATTGGACGACTTGTTGGAGGGTCCACTCGGCAGAGTAAATGGGATAGGATGGATAAGTGATGGATGGCGAGATTCATCAGGACACTGCGAATCTCGACCTGAGGATGATGGGGAACTGGAGACGACTTTGGCTGTGATCTTTTCTGCAGACACATTTGAGAAAGACGACTGTCCGTTTTTGGCAGTTGATCTGGCATAGATTCCAGGACATTCTTCGTGAAAGGGACCAGAGGGTGTTTGTGTTGGCTCATCAAACCCATTGAGCAATTCCGCCATCATCTTGTTACATCTCTCCAGGTTGTGCATCAATCTTGACCTGAGAGTAAAGTAGGCGAAACACACATTCGAGAGTTTACCATATATGGATTCCTTCAATGTTTGAATGTATATGAAATCCGTATCAACCCTTGGCATGATGTGATCCCCTCCGAGCAATACATGCATAATCTGTAGTAGATCATCATGCACACAAAGTAAATCGGAGAGCAGAATGAACAGTTCCATCTTGATACCCGCTATTCCGTTTTCTCGGAAGAACATCACTTCGTTTGACCACTTCGGGATCAACTTTGTTACCTCGTCGAGAGTTCCAGGCCAAGTGAATAAATCCTGTGCTGATATGATGCCATGATACCGACCTAGCCAAACTGCTACTGTTGCAGGCATGAATGGGTATCTAGTCCTGTAATCCTTCATGGCAGCAATGACCTTATCCCTCGAAACTCGAGAAGCATAATAGGAGCTCCACTTCACATTGACAGGCTCCGAATAAAGTAGTTGGCCATGATGCTCGAGCATAACTTGTCTCGGCGGGAAGACCAGGGTATCCTTCATGAAGATGCGAGCATTTTGCCTTTCCAAGGGACTCGACTGCTCGAAGTTCGAGTTACCTTCCATTTTAACCGGATTCGCGATGCTCAGCGTGTGAGGAGTTCTAGACAGCCTTTTGTATTTAGAATTTGATAGTTGAATAAAAAGAGGTTTTCTTTGTAGGGAAAGAGTGGTCTGGCTCGGATCACCACTGTGAAGAGTGGCGGAAGTTCAGACCGTTCTATATATGAAGAAATGAGTAGAAAGGAAGGATATTGACCTATTCGGTGCAATATAAGAGGAAGTGAGAGAAAGAGCACGAGATGATGAAGGAGTCAACGAGTGCAATGGTTTGAGTGGAGGCCTCGACTATTACAGTTCGAGGCCAGAAGTGTTCAGTAGTTCAGATAATGCTACCTAAGTGGTAGCTGACACGTTACCCTGATCACTGCTCGTAGTAGACCTAGTTTATGTCTTACGAGTGGTGGTTCTTGGGTTAAAGTGTGTCTGAGTTCTAATTGGTGCTGAGTGCACCCACAAGTATACACAATGCTTCGAACTAATGAAATATGCAATATTCGAAGAATATGAAAGATAGAAAAATATGAATAGAATATGTAAAATATAAATAAAATAAAAGGAGTGTTTTACCACAATGTGTGAAGAGTCGATAGATTCTGACCGTTCGATATACAAAGAATAGTGTTTATTCAACTACTATTAGCAGGTATTGACCATAGATTACTAGACAAGCAGTACTAGTAAGAAGACACACTATGCATCACAAGAGCAACTGTACAGTTGCTCTTGACGGCTAGAATGAAAGAATGAAAGAGTTGACCTTCACGGTACAACTCGTAGCTAGATGTAAAATAGATAATCAACGCGAAGCTGAATATCTAGAGTAAAGAGATAATAGCGCAAGTCGACTATAATGTCGACTAGTGCAAAGACCTTAGAGTGGAACTCGACCTTCGCGGTTTGAGTCCAAAGTACGTTAGTATGCGAGAGAATACTACCTTTATAGGTAGTTGAGACGTTACCCTTGACACCTCTCGCTATTCGATGTCTGGGTCGTTTACGAGGTGGTGTCTGCTGGGTAAAAAGTGTCTATCATTTTTGGCGCCGAGAGCGCCCATACGTATACACAAAGCTTCGAACTACAAAATAGAGGTATGCTTGAAATATAGAAAGAATGTAAAGAAAGAAAATAAAAGATAAATAATAAAGTACTATAATCCAACTATTATTCCTTAGTCCAATTATGCATATATGCATACCCTTTACACAATGAAACTGTGGTAAAAGCATACTCCTCACATGTGGATATGTAGATCTGAAGTTGTGGGCTCACAAATTAAGAAGTGTGTGAGTTTATCCATGGCAACAAAGATGGCTGAGTAGGCACCCTCTGTAGAAGGAGGTAATCTGGTAATCAGGTCCATTGAGACAACCTCAAACGGCCTTAAGGGTTGTAAAGGGTATGCATATATGCATACCTGGACTAAGGAATAATAGCTGGATTATAGTACTTTATTATTTACCTTTTATTTTCTTTCTTTATATTCTTTCTATATTTCGAGCACACCTTGATTTTGTAGTTCGAAGCTTTGTGTATACGTATGGGCACTCTCGGCACCAAAAGAGACAGACAACTTTTACCCAGCAGACACCACCTCGTAACGACTCAGACGTCGAATAGCGAGAGGTGTCAAGGGTAGTATCTCAGCTACCATAAGGGTAGCATTCTCTAGTCTACTAATAGCCTTTTGGACTCGAACCGCTAAGGTCGAGTTTTGCTTTCAAGACTTTGCGCTCGTCGACACCGTAGTCGACTCACGCTACTATTACTCTATCCTAGACACTCAGTCTTTAGCTGAGTATCTTACTTATTTCTAGCTACTAGTTGTACCGTAAAAGGTCAACTCATTATCTTACTGTTCTAAGCCGTCACGAGCAACTATACAGTTGCTCTTGAGGCGTGCAGTGCGTTCTTATACTAGTACTAACAGTCTAGTAGTTTATAGTATTGTACTGACGGTCAATACTCTCTAATAGTAGTTGAATAAACACTATTCTTCGTATATTGAGCGGTCAGAATCCACCACTCTTCACAAGGGTACATCCGCAGGTCGAAGAGCTCCCTGTTGAGTGGAATGATCAACCTTAGTTTTCTGGCATATGTCACAGCTGCAAGCATACGCCACGCAGTCCTGTAACATCCTCGGCCAGAAAAACCGATCCTTCATCAGTCAAAAAAGTCTGTGACCGCCTGCATGAGCTCCTTCGAAGGGGTTGTCATGTGTGAAGAGTCGATAGATTCTGACTGCTCGATATACGAAGAATAGTGTTTATTCAACTACTATTAGTAAGTATTGACCGTTCAGTACAATACAGTAGGTTACTAGACTGATAGTACTAGTAGAGAGATGCACTACACATCACAAGAGCAACTGTACAGTTGCTCATGAGGACTAGAACAAGAGAATAGAAGAGTTGACCTTTACGGTACAACTTGTAGCTAGAAGTAAGAGAGATAATCAGCGAAAGACTGAATATCTAGGGTAGAGAGATAGCAGCGTGAGTCAACTACAGTGTCGATGAGCACAAAGACTTGAGAGTGGGACTTGACCTTCACGGTTCGAGTCCAAAGACTATTAGTATGCGAGAAAACACTACCGTTATAGGTAGCTGAGATGTTACCCTTGACACCTCTCGCTATTCGACGTCTGGGTCGTTACAAGGTGGTGTCTGCTGAGTAAAAAGTGTCTTGTCTTCTGGTGCTGAGTGCACCCACAGGTATACTGTGATGTATCAGCATCATCTCATAATATTCTCTTAATTTTCTGTGGATTATTTAATATTCTTTCGAATTTATTGTATTTTTATTATATTTTTATTGTGAAATATAAGGCCTTATTCCTTTTAACTTCGCATAATAATAGCATATATGAGCTCATATAATGCTATTATATCTTATTTATTTTATTATAATTTTTAACTAATTATTTATATTTTATTTACTTAGTTATTGCTTTTCGGCACCTTGCTGCAGCCTTGTTTGCGCATTTTTGAAGTCATGTGACTTATTAGATAAGCATCTGGTGTCGGGATATCACACAAGTCACGGATGTGACTACTCGAGTCATCAATTGATTCCACCGACTCATTGTTTGCTTCCGTTCCGGGACCGCGGCCTTGAACCTTCATGTTCAAGCAAGAGGTTAGAACCCTTGTCTCAGAGAGGGGAATCATGTGATAAATAAAGGGTAAATAATAAGTAGAATATGAGGTCATTATGATCTAACTAAAATAATTAGCTAATCATTTAGTTATCAAAATGTATATAAGGAGGGCCAAGTTTCCAATAAAATCATCTATATCTCTCACATTTTACTGCACAGCTCAGAAGCTTATCTAATCATCCTAAGGACAATAATAGCCTTAGTCTGATACACTCACTGCAAGCACCTACACTTGTAGCATCTTGAATCTTTGTCAGCAACTCTTGAACTTAGCTAATCATCTAAGTTCCCCCAGCCTCACAGCTACCCTTTAGGCTTATTAATTACATAATAAACCTAATAAGTATCTAAGTCACTGTACCCGCCCAGATTTACGCCCTAAGCGGCGTAAATCCTACCGACCCCCATAAATCGCGGCATTGCGCTGGCACGACGGCCATGCTCCGCCGCACGGCAGCGATGTCCCGGTGACCCGGCTCAGTGATCCTGCTGTGGTGTGGGGGGGGGTTTAGCACCACCAATAAAGAAAGTCGCAGGGCGATTTATATTTGTATATCTATGTGTACATATGTATATATAATTATTATTCGATTTGATTTCGCAACCACCAAGAAAAAAAAAATATTATTAATTTTTTTTCAAGCGAGGTACATAGGGTACTTTGTAACTTTGTTGTAGGAAGACTCTTGCGATTATTTGCCTGTCTTCCTTAAATTTATGAATTCTATCATTTTACTGCAGACCATTTACAAGGGGATATCTTTTAGCCTTATAAACCAGAGGGCGATGAGTTTTGTTATAGCATTTATGAGACGTATAGACTGCCCCTCCAGGGGAACTTCCAGGAGGAACTGGTTTTTGAAAAGTCAACAAAGTCTTCCTCATGGTGATGTTACAGGGTGGTTCCAGACTTGCAGGTCTTTGACGAGGTTTTGAACTACTTGGGGTTGTCGAAGATCTCGGTGTTTGGTTCTTGCCAGTGGTCATTTACGTGCTTAGAGATTAATAGTTGTAGAGTAACATTTTCTTCGTAGGGAAAGAGCGGTCCAGCCCAGATCACCACTGTGAAGAGTGGTGGAAGTTCTAACCGTTCTATATACAAAGAATATCGACCGTTTAAGTACGATACGTAGGTGTATTGACTGTCTAAGTCTAATACAGGCCGAACAGGTATTGACTATTTACTTCAATACGATTGAGTGAAGTAGCTATCTAAAGTAAAGTAGAAAGCTAAAACAAATAAAGGGAATCAACTGTCAAGTGTGATTCCAGATGACTGCTTGAGTGTAGAAAAGAGTAACGAGAGAGTCGAATGGTAGAGTAGCACAGATGTAGTCCATGCGGATTGATATATAGATGGAGTTTCGACTGGTACAGTTCGAAACTCTGATTGCGTGGATGGTTGAAGCCCATCTGTAACGGTCGAGATGATACCCCAATCACAACTTACGGGACACTAACTGGGTGTCTGGGTAAGTGTGAGAGGTACGGCAAAATATACTCAGGAAATATAGTCGGAGGAGCCCATACTATATTCCCTTTATTATTTCTACTTTCTCTCTATTTTATTATACACTCATAATTAGTTCAACGAACTACATATGTATGCAGTACATCGACTCTTGTGGGCGCATACATGCCAGACTTATGTATTCTAGCGCCCGTAGTTAAAACTCAGACACTTTTTACCCTGCAACCACGACTTACCCAAGACACCAGTTGTGTCCTGTAAGTTGTGATTGGGGTATTGTCTCAACCGTCACAGACGGGCTTTAACTATCCATGCAATCCGAGTTTCGAACTGTACCAGTCGAAACTCCATCTTTATCTCAATCCGCGTGGACTACATCCATGCTACTCTGTCACTTGGCTCTCTCGTTACTTTATCTTACACTCGAGTAGTCATCTAGAATCGTACTTAACAGTCGATTATCTTTATTCATTCTAGCTCTCTATTCTACTTTAGATAGCTACTTCATTCAACCTGTGATGTATCCAGTTGATTTTCACAAATTTTCCCTTAATTTTCCCAAATTTATTTCAATTTATTTCCATTTATTTTATTTTATTTATTATTCCAAGAATATGGCTATTTCCTTTTAACTTCGCATACTCAAAAGCTTCGAATGATGTCACATTACATAATTGAAGCCTAGAGCAGTCCAAAGTTAAGATTAATAAGCCACTTTATCTGTTTTTAGTGATTTGGGCCCTTTTCTCATAATCACTGCATATATGCACATTTTTTCGGCTCTATCACATGATATTACGTAATCATCACCTCGACAACACATCTGCAAGTCGACGCATACCATTTCCACAGCCGAGCGGCCGGTTTCATCCAAATTCGGCCCTGGAAGCTATTTTGCTTCCACCCTTGGCCATCCTGGACATATCTTCTAACTCGAACGGTTCAGATCTTCAGTTCGGATCTTCGAGTTGGGTGATAGCTACGACATCATAGTGGAATTATAGAAACCTTTAGAAGCTTCTAATAATTTCCTAATTAGTTATTTAGATATTATTAAGCAAAATTCTCTACATGTATAAAGGTCCAAATCACTGAATAAATAACAACTTTACTTTACTATTATCAACAGCACCAGCTCATAAGCTTATCTAATCATCCTAAGGACAAAAATAGCCTTAGTCTGATATACTAACTGCAAGCACCTACACTTGCAGCATCTTGAACTCTTTGTCAGAACTCTTGAACTTAGCTAATTCATCTAAGTTCCCTCAGCTTCCTGGAAAACCTTTAGGCTTACTAATCACTTAAGTAAATCTAAATTCTTATTACTGAAATCCCTGCCCATTTAGGTTATTCAAGAGCCCATTTTAACAGCACAGTTAATCGATCTTTAAACAAACGTTTGGATATTCAATTCTCGGACAATCTCTCTATTTATAAATTATTTAACAGCTTGTTAAATCTTTATAAATAGTAAACTAAAAGGCTACAAGAAAGTGAAGGCTTACAACAAGTTTCCGCCAACTTATTGCACATACATTCAGCTCCCAAACCTTTATTCTCAAGGAGAACTTAACTTTCGTAGAGCACATCACTACAAGTTCATCTGAATTTGTCAAGAGACCAAACAAATATTGACTTTAGTTGTTTAAGCTTAATAGCGCAGCTAATTAATCTATCAGTATTTAAATTACTGGACCTTTATTTGTTTATTTCTTGAATCTCTTGCTGTGTCAACATTTGTTAATTATTTGAGAGAGTAAATAGCCGGATACCTTACACAACCGTATTGAACTAGGTAGTCAATACACGTTCAGCCTGTATTAGACTTAGACAGTCAATACATCTCAGTGTTGTACCTAAACAGTCGATATTCTTCGTATATAGAACAGTTAGAACTTTCACCACTCTTCACAGTAAGTCGTGGTTGCGGGGTAAAAGTGTCTGAGTTCTAATTACGGGTGCTAGAATACATGAGTCTGGCGTGTATGCGCCCACAAGAGTCGATGTACCGCATACATAGGTCGAACTAATATAAGTATATAATAGAATAGTGTTACGACCGTGTCGCAACCCTATCGGCCCCGAGGTTATCGCCATTTGTCAACGTTCCAAGTCGTCCCCTCGGAAAGCCATCGGCCCCGAAGCTGACGAATGTTTCGCGAAGATCAAACTCCATTTACGCCCACGTCAAATAACTCGTATTGTCTGGTCAAACTTTTGATACGTCCCCTTTATTATGTTGATCCGTTCAATCTTATGTTTCGCATATGTCTATCTATATTTGTAGTCCTCGAACCATTTCCTTTTATCGTAATTCCGCTCTCGGTTATCATCGGCCTCCGAACTAATCATAAACTTCCCGTTCCTAGTCAAGCTTATTGTTAATACCGTGTTCCGCCCTTCTCCCCATTAGTATTTTCCAGACGCCTGTTACTTGTATATGAACCCGCTGTAATTGTAGTTACTGGACAATCAGAATATCGACTCAGAATACCCTCATACACCTGTATCAGTCTCATACTAAGACTTCCCCCATCCGCCTTCGCGTGCGCTTGCCACTCCCGGCCCCGACCCCCTTGGCCCGACGCTCGACTTGTCCTTCGATTCCGATCGGTATCACGCCGAAAGGTATTCACTAGGACTAGTCTTCGCCCGCCCGAAATTTAAGGACATCCTGCGGATATTTGCGAGGGCGCAGCCCATAAGCTGAAGCCAAGTCCTTCCGATCGGTCCCTGTCGGCCACCGACATTAGTCAGTTTCTAGTTCTTAACAGTATATTCTGATTTCACACTCGCATTTTCCGTCTAAACATGCCTCCGAGGAAAAATGCCAAGCCTAGCGGCGAAGCAGAATCTTCCACTCTCAAGTCTCCTTTTCTGTATACAGCCCGAGCTACTCAGAAAACTCCGCTACCAGAAACCTCCGAAGAATCTCGCTTTGTGGAGATTACCGGCGATGCTGAAGAAGTAACTGAAGCAACCGATCCCGAAGCAACTGAGGAGATTAACAATCAACCAGTTTCGGAACACGAACCCGAGGATGGCGACCAACCTCAGGCTAGTGGCTCCAAGAAGTCTGCAAAGAAGAAACCGGCTCTCGACCCTGAAGAAACATGGGAATTGTTTTCAGGTACACTAGGATCCCTTAATGAATTCCTTAAAAGCAATATCAAGGAAAAGGAACCTGGGCAAACCCGAGTCAACAAACCCGAGCCATTTACTGGCTCAAACCCGAAGAAATTGCCGACATTCCTTATGCAATGTCGATTCAACTTTCGGGACCGCCCGGCTGCATTCGCAACGGATGACCGAAAGGTAAACTTCGCACTCTCATACCTTAAGGATTCCGCAGCAGCCTGGTTTGAACCCGCATTTTCTGGCCTCACCTCTGAAGACCCCGATTGGCTCCACGATTGGGATGCCTTTGTCGAGGAACTCGAAACCAACTTCGGCCCCTACGACCAAACCGGCGATGCCGAAACCGCGCTTTCTAATCTCAAAATGAAAGACACTCAGCGCATCACCGATTATATCGTCCAGTTCAACAACCTCGCCGCGCGTTGCGACTGGGGCGATTCGGCCCTCCGTTACCAGTTTTACTCCGGCCTTCCGTCTCGCCTCAAAGACGAAGTCTCCAAAGGAGAGACCGGCAAGCCGAAAACCCTCCCTCTCATGCGCCTGAAAGCCCAAAACGCAGACGCTCGATACTGGGAACGACGTTCGGAAATCAGTCGCGAAAACCCGTCGGACAAAAAATCATCGGACAACAAAAATGCCAACAAGTCTGGTAACCAAAACACCAATATAACTGGCAACTCGACTTCCGATAAGAAGTCCGAAAACAAAGGGTCTAACGACAAAAAAGGCAAGGGCAAACAGTCGAATAAGTCTCAAGACAAAGACAAACCCGACCTAACTGGCAAACTCGGCTCCGATGGCAAGCTCCTACCACAGGAAAAGCAACGCCGAATGGACAACAACCTTTGTTTGTTGTGTGCAGATCCCGGACACCGAGTCGCTGCATGCCCAAAAGCCACAAAAGCCCGATCGGCCAACACGGCCACGACCTCACAACCGGCCAAGCCGGCTGCCGAGTCGAAAAAAGATTAAGCAACTCTCTGGATTCCGTGCGGTTGGAGAGTTGCGTTGAATCTCCTCGCACACCGGAAAATTGTCATCTTAACGCATCCGCATTGTATGATCCTAATTCTTTGTTCATAAATCTTACTTCGGAACCTCTCGGGAGTTTCACTTTTCGAGCTCTCATAGATTCAGGTTCAACCCATTGTTTTATAGATACAAGTTTTTCCAGAAAAAATCAGTTGAAAACCTATGCAATAGATCCGATTCCGCTCCGACTTTTTGATGGTACCTCAAACTCCGTAATCTCGCAAGCCTGCGAACTCCGACTTCGGTTCCCGTGTGGAACCTTTCAGACAGTTACGTTTTTTGTAACACAGTTGGACTCGAGCTGCTCCGTGGTTCTAGGACATAACTGGCTCACCCGCTATAATCCGTTGATTGATTGGGTATTGGGCAGTATCCATTTCCGAACCCCGTCGGCACCCGATACGACTGGTCCCTTTCCGCCTGTTTCGGCAAATATGGCCTCTACAGCACCTCCGGCCCCCGTGGCAAATCCGAGCTCTCCGCCGCCCGTCTCTCTAATAAACGCCGCAGCTTTTATGAGAGCCATCAAGCTGGACGGCTCCCGAGCATTTACAGTCAATCTTAAAGTTGACGAAGTCACCGGTCGCTTCGCATCCCCGGTGACCGAACCGATCGCAGATTTAGAAGGTGTTCCTAAAAAATACCATGAATTCGCAGATGTCTTCAGTAAACAAAAAGCCGATCGACTCGCCCCTCACAGGCCTTACGATTTGAAAATTGATATTGAAGATGGTTCACATCCGCCCCTAGGCCCAGTTTATCCTCTCTCGCAGTCCGAATTATCGGCTATCCGAGATTTCTTGGATGAACATTTGGCTATAGGTTTTATCCGACCCTCAAAGTCTCCCTAGGGAGCCCCTGTCCTATTCGTTCGGAAAAAAGACGGTTCCCTTCGACTTTGCGTTGACTTTCGAGGACTAAACGCGATTACTCGAAAAGACAAGTACCCATTACCATTAATCTCCGATTTACTCGACGCCCCTCGGAAGGCCCGAATTTATACAAAGATAGATCTCAAACACGCCTATCATTTGGTTCGGATCGCCGAAGGTGACGAATGGAAAACAGCTTTTCGCACTCGCTATGGTTCCTTTGAATGGTTAGTGATGCCTTTCGGCCTCACCAACGCTCCGTCGGTCTTTCAACGTTTTATCAACGACGTCTTTTCCGACCTCCTTGACGTCTTTGTCATTGTGTACCTAGACGACATCCTCATCTTCTCCGAAGACCCTACACTTCATGATGAACATGTCCGTGAAGTCCTCCGAAGACTCCGAAAACATGGTCTTTTTGCGAATGGTAAAAAATGTTCTTTTGATGTCGACACGGTTGAATACTTAGGCTTCATGATGGGACCTGATGGTCTCCGCATGGACGACGCTAAAATTCAAGTCATTCAAGATTGGCCGGAACCCCGAAAGGTTAAAGATATTCAATCCTTTTTAGGCTTCGCCAATTTTTATCGCCGTTTCATTCACAATTACTCAAAAATTACCGTTCCGCTCACTCGTCTTACTCGCAAAGACACCCCGTGGAATTTCTCCGAAGAATGCCGATCGGCATTCCAGGAATTGAAAAGTGCGTTTACATCCGCCCCTATCTTGTCGCACTGGAAACCCGACGTTCAACTCATCGTGGAAACTGATGCTTCGGACTATGCACTTGCTGCGATATTGTCCATTCTGGACACCGATGGTGAAGTACACCCAGTAGCTTTTCTGTCTCGCACATTTTCGGCGCCCGAACTCAACTACGACGTTCACGATAAGGAATTACTCGCAATCTTTGAAGCTTTCAAGACATGGCGACATTATTTGGAGGGCTCGGCCCACCCGGTAGATGTTATTACAGACCACAAAAATTTAGTTTACTTTTCAACCACAAAACTTCTCACCCGTCGACAAGCTCGATGGTCCGAATACCTCTCCGCTTTCAACATGGTAATCCGCTTCCGTCCCGGCCGCCTTGGTGGAAAACCCGACGCTATGACTAGACGATGGGACGTCTATCCTAAAGAGGGGAGTAGCGACTATGCCACAGTTAATCCGCATAATTTCAAACCTATGTTTTCATCGGAACAACTGTCCGCATCTATCCGAGCCACTTACCTCATTCATCCAGTCTTGCGAAGTGTTATCCTTATGGATACCGAAAAGTTACATCAAGACATGCTATCGGCAATTCCATTAGACCCAGTCACCAAAGCACACCTCGATAACCCGTCCGACCCCGATCAACCCCGATGGTCATTAGACTCACAAGGTTTCATTCGACTTGACAATCGCATTTATGTACCGGATTCCGACACCCTTCGGCTGCGAATCCTACAACATAAGCACGACCACCCAATCTCAGGACATTTCGGCCTCAATAAGACCCTCTCACTCATTAGAAGAGAATATACATGGCCCGGCATCCGAGATTTTGTTAAGCACTATTGTAAATCCTGTACTACGTGTTTACGCTCTAAATCACAGCGACACAAACCATATGGCCTACTCAAACAATTACCGATACCGGAAAAACCCTGGAACTCGATTTCTATGGATTTTATCGAGCACCTGCCGGCATCCGAAGGTCACACAGCAATCCTAGTTGTTGTGGATCGGCTCTCAAAGCAAAGTATTTTCATTCCAACATATGACACGATAACATCTGTACAGTTAGCTGAATTATTCGTTACCCACGTATTTTCCAAGCATGGCGTTCCGTCGCATGTCACATCCGATCGCGGCTCCGAGTTTGTCTCTCACTTCTTTAGGTCACTCGGAAAAGCACTAGACATGAAGTTACACTTCACTTCGGGCTATCACCCGGAAGCGATGGACAAACCGAACGCATGAATCAACCCTGGAGCAATACATCCGTGTCTATTGCAACTATCAACAAGACAATTGGAAATCACTACTACCGCTGGCCGAATTCGCATACAACAACGCACCGAATGCCACTACTGGCATTTCGCCTTTCTTCGCAAATAAAGGCTACAACCCCAACATCGCAATCCACCCGGAACGCGATCTCGCATCCGCCCGTGCTCAAGACTTTGTTACAAACCTCGACGAGCTACATCAAGAACTTCGTAAAACTATCG